>VZTB01009515.1:1268901-1334511 GCA_013397245.1 Thryothorus ludovicianus
TTTTTTTTAAATGAGTTGCTAAAAACTGCAATGAAAAATCGCAATAAGCAAATAAATCATCTGCCTGGATTGTCTGTCACCAGAGGAGTAGGAATGATTTGGCTGCACGCTGAAGCAACACAGTGGTTGCAAACTATTGATATTCTTTTATAAGAGTTCAGACTGAACCACATCTTAAAAGTTCAACTAAGCTTGAATGAAATCCCAAGACGTAAACTATACTTAGGCAGAATTTTCTTGCCTCAGGGACTCTTCAACTTCAACGTGCTGATTGCTCCTGCAGCCTCTGACACTATTCCATCTGCTCCATCTGTTGTCGTCCAGTTAACACTGGGGGAGGTTACAGCTGTGCTCTTGTCTGCTAAAAGAGCTTTCCTAACCTGATTATAAGACTACTCAGAGATACATACAGCAGAATGCTCCTTCTGCTCTTCATGTATTAAGCATCAGAAAAAAAAGAAAGTACCTAGGAAAAACAAACAAAGAAACAAAAACAAAAACGAACAGTAGTTGCTCCCTGAACCTATTTCCCTGTCAGGTGAAGATCATGACACTACCTGGAGTCATAAAGACTACTCTGATTGCTGGGAGGAATATCATCTGAGACAGTAACCATTCTTTCTTTTCAGGAGCTTAAACTCTCTCATTCTTCAATGTTACCAACAAAACCCACTTCCATCCTGTGTTACTTTTTAGAGAAAGGGACATAGAGAGGAAAAGTCTTGCTCTGGTTTCTGCTTTTAGCGTTCCATTCAGAATAGGACCAGATAGGTGATTAGATTAAGGGCTGAATTCATTTGGAGGCAGAGTCGAGGCAGTGGCATCCTGCCCCTCTCTTTCTGGTGTGATGTGTCTGTCACAGCTGGCTCATTCTGCAGAACTTCCTCCCTAAGACTCTGGGTGAAGAATATTCTGTGAGAAGATGTCCAAACCCAGTGCAAAAGATAAACTGGAAGTTCAGGGATTGACTACAAGCTGAGACTGCTTAACCTCCAGACACAGAGACAACCAACGTTTTAAAATATTACTTCTAGTTTTTAGGATAGACCCTAAAGCCTTTGGACACCCAGCTCTGTATCAAAGTGTCTGAACAATCACTGAGTGTCAGTAAATTTGTAACACAACCACAGTTTCACAGTGGCAACCCTGTTCACAGTAGAAACATGGGCTGTTTCAAGCCAATATCCTGTAAGCATTTGCTAAAACTTCAATATTGTGACGTGCTTAAACGATCTTTACACAGAGTTCTAAATGCTTGTACAATATTCTGCACTTCTGTTAACTCTGATATTTTAAGATATACACTCAGCATGTTTTCTGAACCCACAGACAGTGACTTATCTTCAGCCCTTTCTCTCACTTAGAGGCAATATCCTTTCCAACTGATGGTTTTCATTTCAGCTGCCAAAAAAAAAAAAAAAGCCTTGGTTTTGTCTCCCACATATATTCTAACCTGCTCTTAAAGGGTCTGAAGGAGGTGAATGGTCAAGTGAGGAGGGAAAAAGAGTTAATTGAAATATGGAGGTTTTAAGCCAAATTTTAATCTTACAACCATGACACTGACTTAGTTGAAAGCATAAAAGATTACTTGAGTCTCTTTTTAATGTCATTGCAAAAAATCATCTCTAGAAAAGAAAAAATAGCTTGTAGTTACTCCAGATTGTCATGGATGTGATTGTAGTGAATTAGAAAATATGTGAGGAAAAAATCTCTCTTATGCAAAAATTCACCTTGAAGAAATTTAATGAGTGAATGAGTGAAGGTTCTTGCAAGGGTGCATTGAGGACTTTTGCATGAGTCTGCAGTCTTGGGAGCAGATAGCTGAGAGGGTGTAATCACAGATATGAGTACATGTTAAGACTATCTTCATGATGCCAAAAGTTTAAGTGAGATTAGAATCAGTCCCTTTAGCTTTGAAACATTTTGCTGAGCAGTTTTGAATCAGACCATATAGACTTATACCTTAATAAAAATCCACATATGTTATCTAACTCTTCAGGAGGAAGCACAGATATGTGATAAAACCAGAGCTACAGTATTACAGGCTGCTAAATGCATTCCCTAAATCTGGAGGAGTTTAGTTCACAAGAAAAAGTCTTTGCATTCCAAGTAAATGAGATCCTGCAGCCCTTGAGGGAATAGTTTTAATTAGAAAGTCACATTCCTTGCCTCCCATGTAAATAAATCAAGGTACCTGAATTTGGTCATGACCTTTGTCTAGTTTGAGGCCAACACCAGTCCAAGGTAATGCTCTGAAGGTCAGAAATAGCACAGTAGAATCAATCTTCACATTAATACATATGTAACAGCACAGTCAAGACAGAGGGTCCTTAAGCTGGGATTGAAGTGAACCCCACTATCTGTAGAACACATTGATACAGTAAAAATTAAATGCACTGGTAATGCTATATTTGATTGAGAGTAAAATTCTCGTAGGTTACAAAACAAGCTACAAGCAAGCTAGGAGAAAAGTCACTCCTCTTAGCTAAACTAAAAATATGCAAAGGCACTTTTTATTATTTCTTAATTAATTGCATTTTAACATGCAGTTACAAAAATATCACCTGCTCCCATTGAAAGCAATGGTGATGTTTCTCCTGCCCTTGGTATTTTCTCATTCCATTAAAAAATCCAGCTGGTAGCACTCCAATCACTTTAGAAAACAAGGACTAATGTCTTTAAATTATCATTGTACATGGAAATATACTGTTCTTATTTACTGTTTGCAATGCTTGGGTTCCACAATATAAAGTGCTGTACAAAGGCAGCAAAGTACATTCCCAAGTTTAAGATAAACAGCAAAGTAGGGACTAGAACAGATTTTTTTTTTTTAATCATTCTCTAGAAACATGGAAGATATCTACACTCCCACAGATGCTCTCCTTTATCATTCTAGCTGTTTTGCTATTTGCTATGTAGATGTGTCCTTGGTGACACCATGGGAAATATATGATTTTACCATATCTCCATTCCCAAAATATCCTAAATACATTAGGGAAAATCATTAATAAAGTGTCACTTTGAAGTTTCTGTATTACATTTATGAGGGGAACTTCGTTAATCTACTGTATCAAACTAGTTTATACACTGGAAAATGTCATGCTTTTCATAGTTAGTTACATTTTCTCTTTGAGTCCCCATGGCTATACATTGACATATAAATGTTTTACTTAAAGAAACACTTACAGAAGTTTAGGTTACACTTCCCAGGAGCATGAGCTATCCTATCAACTCATGACTCATTTCACTTAGCTTTATAAACTTTAGGAATGAAGCCTAAACGAGTGGTCCAATCTTCCTCCATAGCCAACAGACAGAGGCTGACTCCAGCAAGGTGTGCAGAACTTTTATAGGAACTTGCACCTAAATCTCACATATCTAAATACAAATGAGCATCATCCCTGTTAGTAGTGTAATGGAAAACACTGTGTCTGGTTTAACAGCAGGAAGCCTCCTGCTATAAGACGACAGCAGCCGTGGGGCTGTTGTCAAATAGCAAACATTTCCCTTGAACCCAAGAAACACAGCCACCTGAGTTTCTGAAATCAGAAAGTATTTCTCTGAGGAGCCCTCAATAAGCAGCATTTCCCCACTCATAAACACTGGGTCTATGTGTGAAAGAGCAAGAACTTTATTATGGAAAATAGAAAAACTACATGAATGCTAAGTGTGCTCTGTGGTAGCCTTGTCAGCAGCTCATAATCACAATGGCTTTCCATTCTGGTGATCATGTAAGAGGAAAGCACTGTATTTCTTTTGCAGGATTTGTCTACACTACTAGATAATTTAGTTCCTGAGTTCATGGTGAGCACTGGTTCCTTACTCTCTGCATTGTGTAGATGTTAGTTTGCATTTGGGATTTCTTTGGCAGTAAACCAACCAAAGCAAGTGACACAAATCTTACACACAGTCTATGCCAGGGACTCCATCACACCTACAGGGCTGCACCTCTACCCTCAATGGTCTTTTGAGACAGAAAGTCTTGCAGACTCCAGGACTTGCAAAATGTACCAATGCAATAAAAAAATCAGTCAAGTGCCCTGCAACACAACTCAATCCATGTTCAAACTGAATTTCATCCAAAAACACTCCACAATAACTCTCAGGAAAAAAAACAAACAAAAAAAAACAAACAAAAATTAAATCACTATGTCTAAAGGCAATGTAGTTACTCCCTAGACAACAATCTCCCCAAGCCAATTTGCAAGGGACTAGCCCTGATCAGCAAAAGTGTTTTCCACTTTAGCAGTTAGCTTAGGGCTATGGTCAACTCCTTGGGTGGGATGCATGCAGCAGTAGGGGTGCAACCTGAAGATAATAAACCCTATATACAATGTGTTTGTATATAGGTAGTGCCTTTCCAGTGTCCTGAGGTGCAGACAGACAGATCTGTCCTCAATTTTTTATGCTGTGCTGCTCAATGGTGTTACTTTTACTGTTTGACTACATTAAAAAGCTGAGGAATTCAACAAGCAATGGAGTTCATTCTCCACCAAATGATCATTTTGGCAATCAAAATCCTCATAGATGTACGTCAATGGCACACAAGAATTTTAGATGGGGATAATAAGGATGCTTCTCAAAAGCAAAAGTAATTCTCCTTTTTTTTTATTTCACTTATGATGCCTAATCAGTTTTGAATTTCACCCTGTTTATGATAATTCCCAAAGTGTCTTGGAGATGATCAGGAAGAAAATTCCTCAAAACAAAATCTCTTTGGAAGCTATTCAAAGTCTCTCACTCATACTGGGATGTGGCAGAAAACACCTACTATATGGAGTTCTAACTAAGAGGAGCTGTGGTGATAAAAACATGATAAACAAGGTTTTTCTCACTGCAAAATTCTGTTTCAGAAACACTGAGATGTTTTGGATAAAACATTTAATTTCAATGACATTTCTAACAGAGTTTTAATTAGAATTAATTTTTTTCTTATTTTTGTTTCAAAAGAATCATAGAATGATTTGGGTTGGAAGGGACCTTAAGGCTCATCTCCTTTCAACACCCCTGCCATGGGCAGGGACATGTCCCACCTAGACCACGCTGCTCAAAGCCCTATCCTGCCTGGCCTTGAACACTTCCAGAGGTGTGGCATCCACCAATTAATTCTCTAGAAAAACTTGTGGTGTTTCATCACCCTCTGAGTATAAACATATTTTTAAGTGCAGGTAGCTCTAAAATAAAGTTTCCAGAGAAGAGAAACCTCATACCATCCTAATCCTACCAGTTTGATGCTAGTGCCTGTTTTTAGTTGGCTTTTTTTTTTTAATCATTATATTTTAATTTCACTGAAACCTCATTTATTTAAATTTTTAAAGATTCATTTTAAACTGTATCACTGCATGCTACATTTACAGTAACAACATAAACCATCTTGACACCAACAAAATAAAACATTCTGATGAATTGTTGTATTCTTTAAAATGAAGTATTTTTGAATTCTTCTTCCTTATAGATTTAGAAATTGATGTAGACTACTGATTTTTGGGAGAAGTATGAAAATTTCAGACTCTTTCACCAGAAGAAAAATTTTTAACAATGATCTTAATAGGCAGAGAAAGCAGTTTGCTGTCTGTCCACCCACCCGTGGGAGTCCAATACCTTGCAGAGGGCACTGCCTCCCAAACTCAGGTGGAAGAGAATTGAGCTGCCTTGCTGAAGTCAGGATTGTGCAATATACCAGTGCCCAGTGCACATTCTTGTCTCTCACCATGGATCTGGAACCAGAAGGTTTAATACAGTGTGACTAGAGGGTACAGCACCTTCTTTGGCAACTATCTCCACAGGGAAGGCCATAGGGATGTGAGGTCCATATATAAACTACCAGTGAGAAATTATCCCCATAGCCAATGGGATGGGAAGCATTTTAGAAGCATAATCAAAACAGTTAAATGATAGTGAGTTTTTTGAGGAGATTGAGCTCTGTGCCGAGGCATCATGTTATGCTTAAAATTGCCCCATAGATTCTATAAGCCACATAGAACAGGAAAAAGGCAGCCAGGAGGAAGAACTTCTGGGATGGGAGTTTGAAACACAGGGAAATGGAGGTTTCTTTCAGTAATAGGAACTGTCATGACTCACCTCAGAAGAAGCTGAAGGGAACAGACAGCCCAATGTCCCCAGGCACTGTGGCATGGGAAGGACTCTGTGCAGCAGGTAGGTGCACATCTGGGCAGGAGTGCTGTCCTTGGGCTCAAGGACACTGTACCTGCAACTCATTATGTGTGTGTAGAGACTGATGAGCCATCAGGAATGCCACAGTACAGCTTCTCTTTACCAGTTTTAGGCAAAGAAAATATTTCTCAGTGTTGTTATCCTATTAGTAAAAGATGCCACTGACTGAATTAAGGTGCAAATGAGACCACGTGCTTAAGTCAATAATACAGATTTTATTTAACAATTAGTGTGAGGTAGAGAGCTAGATGGAAATAGGAAAGAGGGACAGAGAAGGAGGAAGAAAGAAAGAAAGAAAGAAAGAAAGGGAGAGACAGAGACAGAGAGACCAGACAGAAGATAATGACCACTTTTGAACCCAGCAGTGTTCTCTCCGTCCTTCTTCACCCCGGGCTTCTTTGTGCAGGGGTAGGGGCTGGAGTTGCTCTGCAGGTACCACCTTTACACAGCCCAGGTTCCAGGTATCCACAGGGCATAGATACCATTCCCATAATTGGGCTGGTATGTGTATGAGCAGCAGCTTCCTTTCCCTCAGTTTGTCACAGTGGGAATTTTTGTCTGGATGCCTTAGCTCTGTTGGTCAGAGCACGATGCCAACAATGCCAAGGCTGTGGTTTGTTCCCCATATGGAGCATTCATTTGAGTTAGACCTGGTGATACTTGTGGGTCCCTTCCAAATCAGAATATTCTGTGATTAACCAGGATGTGCTAACCAGGTTTTACCATCAGGGCTGGAATTAGCACTTTCCTGTTACAAATTCCTCCCTTCTATGCTTATCTAAAGTAAGTAAGCTGTGGTGGCTTACTTACTTCTAAGTTGGCAAGTTACTTCTGTGGCCTTGACACTGCTTTGAGACAGACAGCTGTATTTTTTAAATCCTTAAACTCAGTTTTTGTGATAAATTTTTAGATGTTGTTAGTAAGTGTAGGAAAATGTCTGCTTGGCTCCACCTCAGAGGAGGCAGCGTTCCAGGTGGTCCCTGCGGCCCACCAAGTCTGATGGCTTGTAAAGTGCTCTAGAATTCCTTCAGAAGAAAAAGTGGATATTTAAGTAGAAAACAGTGATTATTTCTCCCACCTTTCATTTTCTACCTAATGTAAACCTTCTGAAATAAAAGTAATTTCATAAATCTTGACTAAAACAGCATCTAGGCTTATAAAATGTTTTTTCTGCTAGTTACTCACTTTAGGCAATAGAAAAAAAAAGAGTTCTATTCTCTCAAAAGAAAGTGCACTTGTTTCACAATTCTTATTGTTCCTGCCTGGAAGAATCCTACTAATCTTAAATAAAGCACATTGGGGATCCATAAACCTTCAAAGTATGTAATATATTTCAGAAATACTGCTCATAAGCTCTGTTTTTTTGAAAAGCAATATTTGTAAGCACAAGATCACCCAGCACATTGCTCCAAACTCCCTCTAGCACTCAAACAAAATCCAAAGGAGGAATCTAAAAATCTGCACAAACATGAGCCTAGGGTTGATCTCTGCCATGAATTCAGCAGAACAGAAATATTGCAATTCCTTTTCCTTCTATTCCTGCAGCTCAGTGATGCAATTTATGTAACCTATTTTAAGATGACCAGCAAAGGAAGTTTTTCTTCTGGTTTTGGAGAAAATTCATAGCAGAATAGAGTAACAACAGTGTAGATACAAGCCTTGGCTATGTTTTAAAAGTGCATGGGCTATAAAGAAGACTGTAAATTTTGTCTACTGGTTATATCATGGGGAAAGGCTGGCAAACTGAAGAAACTTCATTATGAGTTTATTCTGTAGAAATATTCCTTTGCTGGCAGTGAGGCTTCTCCTGTGTTTTGAGATCCACAGTAGAGAAGGACCCTCTATATAAATACGAAGCCTCTTCTACGGTGCTCATTTTAAAATAAAACCCTGAGGATTATTTCTGCCTCATTTGGTGCACCACAGGAGAATGTGCTAGAGGTTCAGGAGGAGATCAGTCCTTGCTTGACTTCAGCCTTATGGTTTCATTTTCTTCTGCTTTGTCCTTTGAAATGCAGCATGGCCCGAGAGAGGCACAGCTGCTCCTTTGGGGATCCTCTTTGAGAACATGCATGGGTGGGAATGGATGCTGAGAAAAATTCACTTTCATAGGGGTGGCTCTGAAAGTGAATTCTCTTTCAGGGGGTGCCTGACTCTCCAGTGTCAGGGCCAATGGCTGCCCTCACACCATGGCTGCTCGTGTACCCTCTACATGGCAATGGATGTTTTCTCCTTAAGGTGCTATTCATTGCCAGGATTCCTGCTGAATCCAGTACTGAGTTTTGAATTGTGATGGAAATAATCATCTCAGAAAAAGTAGTCATTTCTTCCTGGAACTTTAATCAGCTCAGTCATAATTACAGTATATCTGTTGTTAGGAGATTATTTGCTAACACACACATGCCTGCACACTGATAGAGTAAGGACATGCTGGCATTTCTCTGAGATGTTGACAGAGAGACAATGTGTGCAGGCTGAGGCATTCTAACTACATTGTTGTTTTAACTCCCTGCATTATTATCAAGGATTGAGAACAGAGGAGGTCAAACACACAGGTTATTCAGCCTTATGGCTGCTCTGATTTAGAATGTTCTTTTAATGCTTCATTGCAGAAACAAAAAGAAATTCAGGCAATGGTGTTGAACTGGCTACTGTGTATCATTTTGTCCATTCAAAACATTGATTTAACTCAAGATGTTAGATGTGGATTGCTTGCTGATGAATTTTATTTCTATATACCTCATCCTAAGGTTTCTGCTCTGTGTTTAATTTGCAGTGAGTAGGCAAATTACCTTTTATAATTTACTCTAAGTCATAGATTTTTATTATCAGATGCCAGTGTGGCTGGCTTGTTTTATGCTTTACACAAATGCTGAAACAATTCAGCATGGAAATTCAAAGTGCAATTTCACCAAGAAATCTCCTCTAATGTTACACTCAGCTTATATTATTCATTTATTTTATTATATACTGTAAATATACAGCCACCTACAGATCAGTAAGAGTATGTTGGGAAACCTTTAGATATTCTAATTTTGAATGCCTGTAAGATAGTACCTGGCTTTCTATGTTAGGCTTCCAAAGGCAAACAATACTCAATTTGAGCAAAAAAAATTGTTTGAGACAAATGTAAAGTACCACAAATTTGTTGTATGTTCTCTGCAATTCATTTCTGTATAGCACCTTCAGTCTGGAGACTGACAAGAACAATTTAGACTGAACTGAATGCTAAAGGAGTGACTAGAAAATTGCAAAACTTTCATTAATCTGCTGTGCTTACTTTCCCACTGAAACCATCTTCCAGATTCTGCATATGCTCATAACTTAAAATAGATCTGGAAACAGTAAAATACTACAGGTCCAGTGATGAATTTGTTCCCAGGTGTGCTCAGACCATCTGAACTTCTCTGTTTACAAAGAAGCCAGCAGCATTGTTTAAAATATAAATCAGTGCTGCCTTTCCCCTTGATGACTCTAAAAAGACAAAACCTGTTTTGACCACCATAATCATGAGTTTATTGCTTATGGAGAATAAATGCTTGGTCTATGCTTGGCTCTGATCCCTTTTCAAGGTGATAAAGGGTAAAGCTACTTAAGGGATTGATCTACTAGAGAGAAAATCAGCTCTTGCCTGCACACCAGGAGAACTTCTGTTAGCAAAACTCTGCACATCCTAGCTGGAGGCAATGTTTCAGAATTAAACCTGCATAAATAATAGAGGATTCATTGTGGGATAAACCAGAATGTGTTGCTTGACCTCAGAATAAAGAAGGGTTATAGAACCTTTAATATAAACCTTTTCTTTCTAATTCATGTTAATTTAAAATTGAAAAAAAAATTGAAAAAAGCAAGTCATTAATTTTGACATTTATGAAAATTAATGTAAACATTTTTTTTCATGAAAATTCATTTTAATATTTTTCATTTTTTGTTGTTTAAACAGACCCTATCCGCTGACGTATTCAAAATAGTATTTCTCCTGAAAGCATTATTTGGTGGAGAAAATACATTGTCTTCTACTCTGATTCATTGCTGGCAAAAAAAGCTTACACTGGCCAAAGAGAGAAGGAGATCACAGTGGGGTTTTTCCTCTACTTAGCTTTCATGGGTCTGAGGTTGCCTGAACTGTTCAAGTTCAGCTAGGTTGTGTCTGGGTGGCAGAGAGCAGATTCCTGAGCACATCTTGCCTCTCAGAGCTGTGACTGCATCCTGCTCCCAGACATTTCCGTGGAGCACCATCCCCAGGTGCCAGTGACAGGGCTGTGGCTGAGTCCAGCACAGACAATTCACATGGGGACAGCAAAGTGGCTGATAACCTGCCAGAGAAACAGTATTTTAAGCCCAACTCTATAAGTACTTCTGCTGAAATCTAACTGTAAGAATACAAGAACTGTCACAAGTCATAACCTTTTCCAGCTGTAGAACCAGCTGGTGGTATCACTCACATTATTTCTTGTGTGACTTTGTTGCTTTTGTGAATGATAAGTTATAAGATTCAGTTAAAAAAATAACAAAAACAAAAAGGGTTCAGGACAGCCTGATTTTTCAGGCTGATTTTTCCTGAGACTGCATTTTTTGTGCTTTGTCTAGTATGCTTTTAATTTGAAAAATGTTAATGTTCCTCCATATTCAGCATTACTGTTTTCCACAGCCTAATGAATTAGGCTTTGACACACATCCTAGTAACTGTCCAACACATCATATTTTCTCTTTATATCCCATTACTCCTAATTACTGTTTTGTGCATCAAATACTCAACATCTCTGTGATTTAATAAGGCAATTAATATTACACATTACTGCCAACACTTCTTTTTAACCTTTTGTCTCTGTATGTATCTGAAAGCACTTCTGTTGCTGTGTGTCAAGTCACTGCATGAACATTTGCACTACTCAATACCAACAGAAAGGACAAGGTAATGGAGACATTCAACATAGCACATCAAGTTCTCTGCCTACCTGTTGCAGGATTTCAGACTTTGCTGATAATACACAATCCATAACAAATTTTACACATGCATTCATACCTGAGCATGAGCAATAGGATGTGAGTGTAAAGTGTGATACAAAAGTCTGGACTTTTAAAGTTCACTGAAACCAGCTGAGCTCTCTAACACAAAACAGCTGAGCATTTGTTCATGCCCTGTGTTACAGAGGAAAAGAATCAATTTTTTATGCAGACTAATTAAGTTCCCAGGACACACTTGAAATTTCTGAATATTTAATAAGATTAGCATTTTGTTTATTGAATATTTATGTCAATATTTACACTAATTATATTTAAGAGTTATTAAATAACCTTTGAACAATTATTTGTACAGCTACTAGGTAGAGTTCTTTTAATAACCTGGGAAGGAGCAAGGTATGGAGCTTTGAACATTATTGCTCCCACAGCAGAGACATGGTGTAAAAAGTGCAGTTTATTGCTGCAAGAAATCTTGTTGACCAAATCTAGGATGCAGTTTTCATTAAAGCCAGAAATGAAACTTCTAACATCAGGTCCTGGGTAGCATCCTCTGTGAATTGGTATTGATCTTGGATACCCCATAACTGTCTGCATCTCTGGATAGGCTGTAGTGTACAGGCCATTTTCAGGTACTGGAACCTAAATCTGTTCTGCAAGGCAATTAACAAAAAGCTAGTGGTCTGGTTTATTAATCATGTGTCATCTAAAAAGCACAGGCATGATTGCTAGACACATCTGGATAAGGCACAGGGCAGGTTCAAGAGAGAAGAGCGGGAGCAGCATTTGGAGGCAGGGGCACTACCTGCCCTTAAGGCAGGGGTTCCTCTGGCCAGCAGGACCTTGCCACTTTTCCAGTTGAGCTGGGGACACAAAACAATGAATATGGATGGTAGTTCTGGTTTTCATAACTACTCCTTGCAAACCCCTCAGTAATCATTCACAGATATCCTGGGTTTGATGATGACAGTTAAAACAAACAAACCAGAAAACAAAACTAAAACACCTACACTAACAAAACCCTAAGACTGTTGCAGCCAACTGTTGAAAGCAAGCTGGCTTGGACTGGGGATAGAGATGCAGAGCTGTGAACCACACAACTCTGCCTTGGAGATAGGCATTATCCCAGACCCTGACATGTTGAATCCCTTAGAAGGGTCCTGAAGCCCTTCTTGGCCTCCAGCTCTCTGTCCTCCCCATTTCACACCCACAGAACTTTCCAGGGACAAGGGTCTCCTACAGGTCTTCTTTCTCGAGACTTGTGTGTCATCAAGGGTACATTGCTGTCAGTATTGGAAAACCAAATTACAGATGTGACAAATGGGAAAAGTCAAGTCCAAAGAGATCTGGGAAGGAGGGAGGCTGGACCTCTCTCACTGCCAAAGCAAGGCATTCACTGTCAGAAGATGGAGGAATAAATCATAAGCTCTCAAGAACAGCTCCTGTTACCTGCATTTGCTGCATCTCAGGGTCCTGCTAAGTGGCTGCAGCAGTTCAGTGCTAATACAGAAATTATGAAGTGCAGGCAAGGTTGGATAAGCAGAAGTCATTTTGGATGGTGGGAGCACACTCAGCTTATGCCTACAAGCAGGTTTTATGATAGGCTACTGAGATGGAATGTTAATCAGCATATCTGTTTCTGTAATATTTGCAAAAGCATCCAATAGGTTTCTTCTTTATTGACCTGCCATGTCCAGCACCCAATGCAAATTGAGAATGGTTATATTAATGAAAACTGAGCTCAGGACAATATGATACATTCACTGAATTTCTACATAGTAATTAACTGATATGTTTTGGTAATAGACCTTATATATTTTAACGTTCTTGGCTACTATCCATCATTGGCCTATATACTTTTTTGATATGAGATTATTTGAACTTGCCAGGTGGATGTTTTTCTGTATTTGAACAGGCTATATCGATTCCTAAAATAATAAGAACAACGTTCCCCATGGTGTGATGCTTGTCTGTGTCTGTGACAAATAATTAGAAATATGTTTGCACTTACATATTCAAGGAACTCAGAATAAAAGCAAAACTCCCAAAGGTAATTTGAGTAACAATGACTAGGTGGCTGATTGATACATAAATTAATTATGTGAGTCTAGCTGTGGTATGTCAATTAACAGCTCATCATTTAAACTTTTAAAATGTAAATCTTCTTACTTTCTCTATCCAGTTAAATAAGGGATATAGAGATGAAATTCTGCATGAACGGTTATGAATAATAGCAAAAACTATATTCCAATTAAAAAGTCAGTAACCAAATGAATCTGACAGATACCAATCAAGCAGTGGTAGCTCTTTTCTAGCAATTATGTTCCTTAGTGGTCTTCAGGCATGTTAAATTTACATTAAATCCATGCAAGTCATAAAGAATCCAGTGGAATAAATGAAGAAAAAACAATAAAAAGTCAATCAAATATTACATTTGAAGGCTAAACAAAACTGCAGTTATGCACCTGTATACTTTTAACAGCGTGTCTACAAGGAACTGCTGCTGCAAAGCACAGTTAGAATTATACATTAGAACACGATTATTATTCTGTCTTATCTTCCCAGCTTCCACTGAAGCTCAGAGCTTTAGGCAGAAGCACATTAGAGACAAGTGCATCTGAGCCCTGCTTATGGTTTTGGCCTCTGCTGCTAAAGCTCCTCTGGATGCAGAGTGGAGTGGTCACAGTGAGGGACAGATGGAAGGGACAGTAGCCACGAGAAAGACCACAGAAAAAGGAGCATGTCCTGGCATCCTCTGTCTGCAATGTTGATGTCCTGCACACTGAACCACTGCCAGTCACAGGTTCACTTGGCTAAACTGGCAGGGACTCAAGTCCAAGGCTGATTTAAACCAAAGTTGAGTAAATACTAAGGTTCAGAGTTTGATTTTTTTTTTTAATAAATCTAATCTTTTTTAGGATACCTGATCTAGAATTTTATGACCTCAGAATTCTAGGAAGTTTTGTAAAAACTGATATCAAGCTAAATTTTCTCTTCAGAATCAGTAACTATACTACAAAATCTGGGGTTTTTTGAGAGAATTAGCACTATAATGGGATGCAGGAAAAAATAAAGAGAATACTTTTTAAGTTTTCTCTGTGTCTGAAGCATCTTGATAGTGAGGTACTAGCAAGCAAATGAAGTATATCTTCTCCAAGGCCCGTGCATCTTCCTGCCAGAGTGCTTGATAAAGCACCAATAAACTTAATTGCCTTTGCATAACACTGATACAAAGAACAAAAAATATGTGACCGAATACGGCTCCCATTTTGCAGAGAGTTACTTATGCATTCTTCTTCATTCTGTATGCTGTATAATCAGGAGCTGCATCTTGGAATTCACAGCATCTCTCTGTGCTGAACGTTTATGAGATTTATTACTATTTTTATAGATTTGGTAAGTAAATATAAACTGGGAAAATGTCATAAAGTATAAAACTCATTAAGATATGCTGATTAAGGAGAATTATTATTTAAGCTATATATATATTTGTTTGAAGTTTAGCTTTGCTAGTTTATTAGAAAGGTTCATGTGAGAAAGGTATGACACAGGAAATGGCAGAAGGAATTATACTCACCAATGGAAACATTACTTTGAAAAACTTTTGTATCCTACCATTGTTCCCTAAAGAATAATAAAAGAAGGGTATTTCAAGAAGTTATTTAATTTGACTAATGAATAACACTTTTACTATAGCCAAAACCTATGACCAGGCTCATTAGAATTGATCTTTTTCACGGTATAATAGAATGGTTTGGATTGGAAAGGACCTTAAAGATCGACATATTCCAACCCCCCTGCAGTTTTCTCAAAGCCTTATCCAATTGGGCTTGAACACTTCCAGGGCTGGGATACCCACAAATCCTCTGGGCAACCTGTTCCAAGGTGTCTCTAAACTTCATTTAGCTACTTCAACCTTACACAACTTTTTTCTTGGTCATCCCACAACATATCAGGAGCTGAAGGATGCAGCAAACCCTCACACCATGTAGAGAATGATGGAAACATTCAGAAGGTTGAATGGGAGATGCTTTTGAAGGTATCAGACTTGGTGACCAGGGCCAAAGGGAGTTTTTTGAAGGAATCCTACTAGCCATAGATAGGTTTTTCAGTTGTGTTTATCCACCGTGTTTTCTACTGCAAATATCAGCCTTCAACTATAAACAGTTCAAGGAGGAGATGCTGCTCCTGGAACTGCTTCATTTGCAGTGCTGAATGCCTGTTTCATGCCTTCACCTGCCAAATTTGGGGTCTGAGGAAGGGTGGGTGTGTCCCAAAGTGAGGAGCAGGGATCAGGTTAGGAAAACTCATGCAGCAAATTCCTGTTCCCCAAACTTTGGTGAGCTGAGCTGCCTTTGCAGTCAACTGCAAAGAGCTAATTCCTGTGTCACCTGTGTTTTTGCAGCTGAGCTGGTAAGCTATGGCTGCCACAGGCAGTGGATTTACTGCATTAAGAGCTACACACTCAGCTATAAAAAGAACTTAATTGCTGGTGGACAGAAGTGTTAAGTACACAGTGATTTCGCTTCCTGCAGAAGCAAATAATTGCTATGTGTAATTTTACACTTAGAGGGTCAGATTTTGTTGTGTTAAAATCATAGAGTTCAAAAGCAATTGGCTTTCTTCTAACACAGAGCAATTTGGTTTTGGTGTGGGATAATAAAACCAGCAACACTTCACTGCAGCACTGACTCTACTGCAGTATTCCTTGGGTACTGGTCAGTATAAATCTACAGCCCAGGGCTTGATCCAAAGCCATGTTTCTGTCACTGCTTCCAACAGGCTCTAACTCAGGACCTAAAAAAGAAACCCATTGTGAAAAACCAAAGAGCTGAGCATATGTCCTACACAATTTAGCTGACTATTCCTATGCTCAGCAGCTGATAGTTTAGGGCTGCAGTATTGATTTGTGTTACTGTACTTTATAGCTAGTATGTTACAAGATTAATTTTGTGCTACTCAGCATCTGCTTTCTCCTTGGGAAGTTTTGTAAAGAATTTTGCTGACTCCTAAGAACTGACTTTTTAATTTTTTTTTTCCAAACCAACTGAACACATTCTTTATACCCTGCCCTTGCAAAGCATAGCATGACAGATACAGTTAAGATGATTATACTATTACTTACATGTACTTCTGTGCTTACAGGCCAACAGCTTTCTTGTTCAGTCTTCTCTCACTTCCAGCCAACATTACTTTGATAGATTATTATTCTGCTAGGGTAGTCTGTGTTTTGGCTCCTGTCCAAAAATTTATATAAATCTATGCACTTTTACAGATGAGTATTATTTTCTTCTTGCATTTACTTGTACTTTTAAATGGAAAGTAACAGGGACTGGCTATAGGTAAAAGGATAGATATTTAGTTCAATAAATAAATGTATAAGTAGCTCAAAAATTAAAAAAAAAAAAGTTAGGTGAATAAATGAATAAAATTTCAGATTTCAGATGGAATTTGTTGATTTAGGTGTCTATAAATATCAGTGAAGTGATATCTTATACTGACATCTAATCCCTTTCCACCAAATCAATATAGGCAAGATTTTGAGTATCTATGATTTGGCTGTGCCTCCCTTTGGGGGTCGTTTAGGAGCAGGCAGTGTGTGATGGATGGCAGGCAATGAAATGGGTTTTTACACAGCTTAACACCAGCCACTGCAATGCGCAGGGCTAATTTCAGGGAAGAATGGGAGAAATAAGTTGCATCATTTCAAGTTCTGACATAAATCCTTTTCCTTTGCTTCAAAGGAAAGGAGCTCTGACCCCATTTGTTTCTGGACTGAGCAGTTTTGTGCTAGCTTTGAGTGAGACTGTGCTTCATTGCACATTGCTTTGTATGCTTTTGTGCTTGCACTATGCAGCAAGACATAAACCTCATCCTCCAGCTTAGCTTCTGAATTAAAAGCAATAGAGTTGTGAAAAGTACATGCTCAAAGTGAGAAAAGGAAATGAAAGCACGTGATGCTTCTTAGAGGTTAACCCAGGCTGTACCTCAGAGATAGGGGCAATGACAGATGCTTTTTAATGAACCCTAAATGTATTGCTCATGAAGGTCATTACAGTGGTATTTCATTTATCATGCTCAGATTTGTTCTTATTAAGTTTTATGACATCAAGAGCCCATTTTTTTTTTCTTCAGAAAGTGCCATGTGGTGTTAGGGCTGTGAGAAGGGCAGAATTATGGTGCCAAAAATTACAAAGCCTAAATCAGATCATTTCTGAATATGAACTCTCACACCTGAGGTTTCTGCAGTAAAAGCATGCAGAAATTCTGTTCCTTTTAGCTGGGAACACACCCAAAGACTAAAATAGAATGGTGAATTTTTAGTCAGTTTTCTGTAGAAATCTGGAAGCATGTGAATTTTAGACCAGAGAAAACAGAATAACTGCTCTCCTCCATCAAAAATCCATGTCCTTCTCATAGCACAGGCTGCACACCATGACACAGAGAACAATTCAATAAAGTTAGCAGCGTGTGAACAAAATTGTCCGGGTCCTTATCTCCAATAATCAAAATGTACACATAAGTAATCCTTCAACCCTAGACACCATAAAAAAAAAAAGGTCAAGAAGCCTTGGCAAAGTATCTATGGCAATGTATTATTATCTGGGCAAAGGCTGCTGTAAATCACTTTGTATGGCACATGCTCCCAAGTAGAAATGGTTTGAAATCAGTGAAAATAAACCTGGGAAAACTGACTGCAAGCAACCAGTAAATGGTGGTAAATCTTGGGAGATGAGTACAATATGTTTATTGCTGCACCATAAATGAACGTGGTTCTGCAGATGTAAATAAACCATAAATCTGATTCTGCCCTCAGTTAACAAGGCCTTTAGTGCAGCCCAGAGATAGGGCCACTACAGCTGTGGATTTCTTCCTCAGAGATAATCTCTATCCATGTTGCCATCCTCAACAACTCCATAACAGAAAGAAAAACAGTTTAGTTCTTCTAGAACATTTTTCCAATTTTTTTTTCAGTATTATCTTCTTGTAGCACCTTAACTTTGCAAACAATAAAAGCAAATATATTCATTCTACCTCATCTCAGATGTCAAAAAGTCTGAGCATGTCTCCATGAGTTCCAGGATATGACCTTTAGAGAGCAATTCACCTGACAAATGTAACTAAATGGACGCTTTTGTGCTCAACACTGAATATAGGTCAGACTCAAGTCCAGACAAGACTTCTGAATTAAAGTTTCTGTAACACAGGTGCTTACATGTGAACAAGCTATGTCAGGCCACTGCTAGTCCTCAGAAGTGAATTCAGTGCACCCAGTGGAGCCACGAGGCAGGTCAGCTCGGTTCAGTTCACCCCAAAATAGACATGGTTTCATAAGACACCTAAAATGGGAACCTGACATTTTCTGAGATGTTTTACAGGAAGACATGGGATTTATGAGAAACATACATCCTTTGGGAGGGGCAGTTAGAAATCATGTGGAATAACCTCGTGCACCTCAAACAGCAGAAGATCCCAATGTTTAGACAGCTGAATTGTACCCTTTTATGCAGACCATTTCATATGAACATAAACTGAATCCAATCCCTAACTCCTTGTGTTAGGAAAAATAAATCCCACCTGTTATATTATCTTCTCTCTATGAGATCTACAGGCCTTATATCTTGAAAAAAATATTAGGGTTTTTTTGTGATGTTAGCCCTTATTTCTGTATCTTTTCCATTCTTAAAATTGTTGATGACTTTCAGCTCCCACCAAAAGGACCCAAATTGAATTTTGTCATGTAGGATGACATGATGCATTATTTTCTGTCATTTATCACCAACAATTGATATGCATCACTCAGAAATTCAAACTATTATAAACTTATCTACAAGGCTTACGATTACCGCAGGCTCTGTGAGAAATCATCCAAAATGAAAATGATCTTCCCTAATCCACGCTGTGTGTCTCCCTTTTGTTGCATTTATCATTCATTCTATGTAAAAATCTCCTGAAAATATGAAGGGAAAAAATATGCGTTATGTAAAAGAAGATAAGTCCAAATATGTAATTTTGAAAAGTTAAAACAGCAGGATATTTAAGTCAAAATGCAGGAAAATTCACTATCAGAAGGAAAGAAAACTGAAATACAAGGTGACAGAGCACTTTTCACTGGAGTTTTTGAAAGCATATTTGTTTGATAGTTCCCAGATCCATTCAGGGTCAGATCCTGAGTATGTTTATCATTACAGAAACAGTCTGAAGAGCAAGAGTGTACTGTTAACAATAGTGTATTTCCTTCTTCCACTCAAGTTCCCAATGCTGAGATGCAGAAGGAAACATTTGTACAGGAGATGAAGAAACCTAGAGCAGAGAAAAACTACAAGGATGTCAATGGGATGACCTCTACAGATTTCAGCAGGTTTCTTTGGACAAGACTGGATTATGCTACATGATTTCTATCATAATATGTTTAAAAGAGCAGATATCAGCACTCAGCAGGAGTTTCAATCTCACAATAAATTTGGACAACAGGTTGTTAGAGCACAGAACTCCCAGCAAGTATTAATGATGCTTTCTGAAAGATATATCTCAATTACATCTCTAATTAACTGTAATTATGAAGGTTAAAGTCATAAAGTCAAATGCTGAGATATTTTTTCTCCATTCTGGTAAAGTCATCTTTGAGAAAATCCTTTATGTTTTGGTCTATAGATAAGAAAAACATATATTAATGAAACATTGCATAATATCTTTTCATCTTAACTCTGCATTTTTTTTCCTTTGATATCAATAATAGCAATTAATAACGAGACAGGTATTTATGGCCTTTTAAAGTAGTGGGATTGATGTACAGAGGTGGGACAAACTGGTACTTATGCCAAGCACTGAATGCAATTATACATAACCTTCTTTTAATCCTAATTTCATCCATTATAAAATATAGCATTAGTGTGGAGACAATAAATCACTTACACACAGTAGAAAGGTTCATTTATCTTTGTAGAGATGCCGTAAAGAAGCCATATCTGAGTTATTGCAATGAAAAGTGGATTTTTTGACACTTGTGAAAGTACATTTGCAAAAATGTTTCTTTTGCAAGATACTACTTTTTACAGATTTTCACCTACACCTGCTTATGATATTTGAAGCAAATATTGTTCTACTTTTAAAAAATAAAATTCACTTCCTCAAGGAACATTATATCAGATACAGAAGGCAACCTAAAATGATGCAAGAATGATAGCATAGATAGGTTAGAGTTAGAATAAACAGGAAGCAGTGCTTGTTCCACACAGAAGATAATCTTGAATGAATGGATCTCTGACTAAACAGCACTGAGAGAAAACCACTTAATTTTCCCTATCCCTAATTGTGTGTCCAGTTACAGCCTCAGAAAAAGAAAGTCTGGATATTTTGGCACACTTGATACACTCTGTGGACCAGCTTTTATCTGCTCTTCTCACATGGCCTACCACCATTTTTGCCTTTTTCATTCCCCCAGTGCCCCATGTAGCTGCTCCTCAGTGCTAGCCTCACCAGGCATGTCCATGGCAATCCTTCCTGCAGACTCTGTCCCCATTCCAGGCCAGCCACAGATGCTCCTTAGCCCACAGCCTCTGGTTTTATTCTCTCTGGACTCCTGAAGATGACTGAGGTCACAGAGGACATGCATCCTCTGAAGTTTGCCATCCTGGCAGGCAATTAAGGGTAAGGTAATTAGCTGGACTGAAGCCCATGGCAAAGTCATTCCAGGTTCTTTCCTTTTAGGAAGTATTGAAGAGATGAAGATGAAGATGAAGATGAAGATGAAGATGAAGATGAAGATGAAGATGAAGATGAAGATGAAGATGAAGATGAAGATGAAGATGAAGAGATGCTTCCCTGACACTACACCCTGTATGTGTTAGTATCCTTTTTTAATTTCAGGTTGCTTTTCTCTTCTCTCCAATACTGCTTTTCCCTGTAACTGTCACAGCTGGTTTGCACCAGAGATTTGGATATTGATTCATTATCAGTGCCTACACACCATGTCCCTGGCATGAGCTGCAGGCAAGAGGAATAATTAAAGAGTGCTTGAGACTGCTCCAGAGTGCATTTAGATCTGTGTGTATAGCTGTGGGGAATGATTGCAGCACTCCAGAGACACCAGGATAAATGTGAGCGTCACTCACTGCCCACCCAAACTGCTCTGCCTGGCTGACAGGTTGGCATGCAGGCTGATGGTGAGGGGCCTGCTTGGTTTGTGACACCAGGCACAAAGGGTGGTGGCTGCTGCAGAAATGTGTGTGGCAAACCTGGGCTCTGCGAGCAAACTGCTATTTTCATGGAATCATAGAATGCTTTGGGTTGGAAGGGAACTTAAGTATCATCTATTTCCAAACCTCCTGCCATGAGCAGGGACACCTTAAGAAACTGAAATGTTGATGGTTAATGACTGAAAACAATTTCCCATTTGTGGAAGGGCAGGGTGTTATGCTGAGGCCAGGTTTGCACCCCCCAAGTGGGAGGAGGTGTTTTTGGTGTTATGGCAAGACTCTGGCTTGCATAAGACAGGGGGTAAAAAATCACCACCAAAGGTTACAAGGGCTTTTAGGGTAACTAGGCAGATCCTGCAAGGTGGGGTGGAGGTTTTATCATGCCAATGGCCTTACTCTACACAACTCAGTTGTGAAACTGCCTCTCTCCTCTGTGGAAGGTCCTGAGGATGTTCATCCCTTCTGATGGGACAATCTGGCTGAACTGCACTGACGTGAGAGCCAGCTGTCCTCTTTCAGGCATCATACAGCATCACAAACCCCCAAGGTTTCCCCAGATTAATTTCTGAGGCCTTCCACCAGAGGACTGGAAGCTCCCCCTGCTCAGGGGAAGTACCTGGGTGTTCCTACCTGAACTTCAGGTTTCATCTGCCTTTGTGCTTTGCAGGTTTTCCCCCAATATGATATATCAAGATGGTGATTATCACTTCAACAGCCATCACTTTGACAAATGGACATCTAAATTGCTACAATAAGGTCTCATTGTGAGATTCATGAGTGATGATATGTTTTCATTTTTATCCTATCTTCCTTCTTTCTTTTTCCTTAGAGACTTGTTTAAGTGATATTTTTATGCTTTCATATTGCTATATTACAATAGATAATAACTGAAATCACTACATACGTTTTCCATTGACACCAAATTGTTCTGAAGTAAACCCTACATACCTATATTTATAAACACTGATTGTTAAGTGTTGTTCCACTCTTATTCCCACCCTCCTCCCTAGGAGATCTATTACCAAAAAACTGTCTTACCCTTGCATTTAGGGGAGGGTTGTAACAACGCCTCCCACTAGACTTGCTTGGTGAAAGGCCCATTCAGTCTAGCCTTGAACTCTTCCCCATTTTCCACATAGAAACTTCCCTGCTCTGGTGTGTGCTGAATGAGCAGGTTCAGTTGCTCTTGTGCATCAGATTTGTGGTCCTGCTTGGACTTATTTGTCTGGCTAATTTGTGTATGTTCATCTGTTGATTTCTTGTAATTCAGATTTGTTTGTTAGTGGTAAGGATTTGTGCATCAGTCATATAATTGCAGTAGAAAAGAAGCTCTCTAGTGGAACACAGCAGCTGTTTAACAGTTTGTATCAGCAGTATGCAAACTGCAACAATGCAGGGCAAAGAACAACCCTCTGCTAAAAATCCTGGAGAACAGAATGAAAACTACTACTCGAGGCTATAGAAACCTTAGCTTTCTGAAAACTGCTGTAGAAACTCTAAAGGTCCCTCAGTGAGTCATGATTACAGACATTGTGGTAGTACCTTTTGGATACCTGTTCCAGAAGTGAGCTCGTGTCACAACATGGTGTATGAGGTGCAAAGTCACAGATAACAAAAATAAAATTACTGAGGTTTTTCTCTTGAGGGCCCTCATTTGAGTAAAGCAGGATTTTTCATTGTTTGTGGATAACTGTCCAGATTGGAGTTTACACTGGCTTGGTTTAATTTCCTCTACACACAGTATAATCGCTGAAACAACTGAGCTGGCTGCAATTATTGGCCATGCAATTTCATGCATCCGTGAAAATTTATTGAGTACAAATCCTTGCACTTGCTCTAATTTGTGCTAATGAAAGGCCTTGGCACGTTTGCTAGTAAGTCTTATAAAGAAGATGATTCAAAGGGAATTCAAAGGGAATCACTGTAATGATTTCAAATTAGAGTAATAAATTTGACTTTATCACATTAAAATTAATAAAACTGTTGTTAGTGATTTGATTTTCCACTACTGTGCACCTAGTACGGAATATAAAGATGGATTGGTTTTTCAAGAAGTTTCTGGCCACCCACAGTTGAAACTTTTGATCAAAGCAAAGCTGTAGATTTACATCTCAGCATATTTCTCATTAAGAAATTTATCTCTGAAGAATTTACTAGAAACCAAAAGAAAAAGTGGGCTACAGAAACACAAAGGCTATCCAGCTGCAGAATGAGAATAAAGTTTAATTAATATTTAGTTTACAATTTAACTTATGAGATGATTAATGATAAAATGTTATATTTTTCCTCCCAATGACAGTATAATCAGAAAAATGATATGCAGCAGCAGTGTGGATAAGACATCTTTATTCTATGCACCTAAATACTATTTGCCTGAAGAGCAAACATATTGTTGTTCCTGTTCTGGTTGAAGCCGGTCTACAGCAAACACACACATTATGCTTAGCCATGGAAATTCATCTCTTTGTCCATCATGTACTTCTCTGCAGTGAAAGAAAAAGCTTTCAAATGTGCTTTTCCCTTTTATATTCACAAAAATAATAAATTTCCGCATGAATAAAGATGAAGAAGTTGAGAAAAAAAAGCAATAATACTGTTCAGCTGTCTGTTGAAATTCAGCTGCACTGTATTCTCTTGCAGCAGAATGGCCCCACTTTTACCCCCAAGGTGGGAATCACCAGCCCATGCCCTGCCAGAGGGTGCTGAGGGCTCTGCCCTGAGCTCTCTCTCTCAGCGGGCTGCTGACCCCACTGTGAGGTTATAAACAGTGCCAGTAATGAAATAGTGCACAGGCAGCACTCAAAATTAATTTTGAGTGCTATCACAAGACAAATGGAGTGATCTTCCTTTGGTACATGATGGGAAGGTAGAGGAGGATGGGTGGCTGTTGTCTTTAGGGAACAGAAGAGGATGGAAAGAGGAGAAAAACTATTACTGATACTGATCCTGTTTCCTCATCTTCTCCCTCCTTATAATTAATCTCCAAATTCTACCCTCTTCCATCTTTTTTCCATCTGACCTTAAATACCCCTTCATCTTGTCACCTCTTTCTGCCTCTTCTCTGTCTGGCCAGATGAGTTACTGAGGATCCACCTTGCTGTACCTGTGCTGTCCCAGGAGCACAGTGACATCAATCTGAAGGTACAGGCCAGAAAATCTATCTTTGTGCCAATAAATTACTATTAGAAGAGCAAGGCCCACCCTCTGGTCCCAAGGGCATTTCCCAAGCCTTGTCCCTGACCCTATTCAGCTGCTAGCACAGCTGGTGCCAGCAACACCTTGAGGAAGAGGGTTTTGGCACAGGGGTACCATATGTAAGAAAAATCCATACAATTTTAGCCTTCTTTCCCAGGAAAGTTCTATATCATCGTGATCTTCAGCCAGTTCATGGTGTAGGAAACCATTATTTGGCATTGGATAGCCAGGCTCATGTCAGGATTCCTGAAATAAAGGACTGACTGTGTGTCTTTCATAGCTATTTTTGTTCAGTTGGAGTATATAATGGCAATAAACTATTTACAGTGAAAGTTATCCAACAATTGATTCCTCCTCCAATGAGAAACTGATTTGCAACACCCAGCTGTTTTCTGTTTTGTAGGAGGCATCAGGAGAACACACATTGCACATGAGTAAGGAGACAAATCTCATGGCCATGCTTCTAATGGTACTGCAGACAGCTGTGAAGCTGCTCAAGCAGCTAAGGCTCTCTCTTTATTTTGTTTTCACCAGAGAATGACTGTTATTATGTTATCACCAAAGTTATCATGTTAAAAGGCAGCACTCTGTCATTACTTACCTCATAAGTAAGACACTAAGTTGGAATTAATTCTTTTTTTTGAAGATTTTCACCTGCTTGCCATTACCCTTAACTAAGCAGCATCCATGTAGGCCATAAAATGATCATGGGTGGGTAGTGATTTAGTGCTAGAGCTATGGAAACAAAAGTCACTCAGCCTGAGGTCTGCAAAACTTTACTTTACATACATAGCCTAAGCTATGTCAACTTCTTTTAATAACTATATATTAGAAACACAGATTTCAGTGAGAAAAAAAGAGTAGGGAAAAAATGTTTTCAGGAAAACAGAATTTCTCCTGGGTTTTAGAGATATTTATGAGAGGGCTCCCTTTGCAGGGTTTTAGAGTTGCATTTTTTCCCAGAAGCCAATGTAGAACTGCTGTCCAATATCTATCACAAATTGATTCATTGTTCAGTTTTTCACTCCAAGGTCCTGACAATCTGGATCAAGTAGCTAAGCAGCAATTAACAACATTTATGGATGACTGATGAAAAAAAGAGATTGACTACAAGGTGATCCCTCTGCTCTGCTTGGCTCTTGGAGTTGTTTGCAGGCAGAGTAGGAAGAGCCAATGAGTAACTTACACAGAGAACAGGATGTACAGGGAGAGCACCATCTTCTGACAGTGTTCTGAACCAATTTGAAAAACACAAGCCCAGTGTTGTAAGACTCATTTTTCTAATTTTTTCATTTCAAACATTTGTTTTTATTTGAAACATAAACTCTCATATTACAAATAATTTTATTTTACAAATAAAAATGTCCTTTGAGATACAACAGTTAAGCAGTTGAAAGGGGGGACAGGTATGAAAGTTAAACTCTCTGAATGATAATGATTGTAATGGCACTTCTTTGAACACTGTGAGACAGAAGAATTTCTGTCTAGAACTTGTCTTTTGTCTTTTTCTTTTTTTTTTTTTTTGATTCCTTTTCACTGAACAAAAGCAGTTGTCATGTTGTCATGCAACACACTCAGGGAAAGGTATTATGGGAGCATGTGTTGTTTATCGTGAGGTGCATCAGAAATTTAAGATGAATATTCTAGCAATGAAAAAGCTGCTTGAAACAGGAAATTTCTAACTCTTCTCTTATAAAACTATGTGCCTCCTTCACCAGGAACTCAGCAGCATGAAGTGAAAGCCAGCTAACAAGAACCCACAGAACCTTTAAGGTATGAGAGCTTTAATGGATGTTTTATCAAGGCTTTCTGGGACTCAAAGTGAGATTCTGAAAAAGTTCATATTCTGCAGACATATAGGTCCTACTTGCAGGCTTTCAGGGCAACAAAACAATACCTCCATGGATGGGATTTTTTTATTTCAAATGTCAGATTAGACTGATCCACATGCATGATGTGCTTTGGTTTTGAATAAATTTGGGCAGAAAATCTTATGTTTGCTGGAGACAAGGATTTATTCTTATCTGCCCTGCATGCCACTTACTTATTGCTTGGTGGATTAAAATTAGAGTAACTCCTGGGGGAGAATGATTAGTGAGTACAGAAGGAAGAAGTGGTTAAGGTACTTTTTAAATAAATTTATCACCTAACTGCACTTTATGACTTACATATTCTCTGCTAGCAGCAGCAAGAGTGCTCCAAATTACTTTGTTACTAAAGAAATAAATATCCATGTCTGTCCACATCAATCTATCTCCTGCTTCATAGTCTTCAAGGCAGGGATACTGCTTAAAATAATACATACAATCTGATTGCAAAATAAGGTTAAAATTAATTTTAATTGTTTCATGGATCTGTTTCAAGAAACTGGCTTGGGAAGTCTTTTTCTGATAATTGCATCTCAACAACACCTTACAACAAAATTCATAGACTGCCTTTAGTCCATACTGAACTTTGAAAAAATCTATCCTGTAGTACATGGTCATATTGACCATGTCAAAATTTGTGCTTCTTCTTGCTATGGTTTGCTCCTAATAAAGAAGAAAGAGGGAGCAAGGAAAGAACAATTCCCACCCAGCAGTCCTCTTGGGGTACCCTTGGTACATCTTCTGCCATAACCTGGGTCTGCCCTCCTGCCAGGGGTGTGATGATGTGACAGAAGTTGGTTGTGCCCCTTCCTTCCTCAGTCCAGCAGCACAAGGGTCCCAGATCAGCCTTCTGTCTGTGTCCACTGAGGAGAAGATTTTGCAGACATTTTTTATGGATGTGTAAGCTGAACTTCAACGAGAAATACAGACTTTCTCTGCTACAGCTTTCCAGGAGGCCCAGCCCTAATGATGTTGTTGCTATAATTATCATGCCCTGTTTGATGTTTGCAAGAAGACTGAACAATGATCACTTACAACATCAACAAACGTGTTTATGAAGAACAAACTGATGTGCAACTTAGAGACATCCAATTTCACATATTTCATTTGCAAATTGTTCTCTGAAGATTTTATTTACTTTTTTATAAAACCCTTCATCTTTATAGAAAATCAATTCTCTGTCATCTAAATGTTGTCTTATAGCTCAGCATGCCCTCAATTTATTTTTGTATTTCTCCCTATTAATGGCAGTGTATATTAGAAATAGCTGTATATATGCTGTACTTTTTTGCTGGGAACAATTTTAGAGAAGTTTGATGAAATTATATTTAAAATGAGTGCTCTAAATTTTAAATTTGTGTAATTTATATGTCCAGAGTGAAAGACTAATCATAGGTGACTGTATAACTTAAAACTCCAATTAAAATAAACTTCTTGGAACTGTCATGTATGCAAGAAATTAGTTTGAGTAATAAAAGATCTTAAGCCAACTTTTCCTTTTCACTGCTCCCAGCCTTAAGTTAATGGAAGTAGTGGACTACAATTACCACAGTTTGTGTTTCAGAAGGAACTGATATAGACAAAAAAATAATGATGGCTGTCGGCCTTGCATGAAGAATCTGTAAAAATGCCGTGCAAAAGAGGAGAGCTGTTTTGTGGACTTCAAGCTAATGGCTTGTGCTTGTACAAACTCAAGAGAAAAATCAGAGTGACACTGAGAGTCTGCAAAGGCCATGTTAAACAATAGCATGGAAACTTATGATAGGAAAATTTGGGGTTGGGTGAAAGTCATTGCTACTGAAGATCAATTATTAAAATAAACATTCATTTTTTGATCACTGGAGTTTGTCTGACAAGCTATAATCTTCAATTGATACTGGTTTCCTCCTCTTTATCTCAAACCACTAAAATCAGAGTCTTTTCCTACACTCTCCAATTACAATTTCTCATCAGCTGTAGCATCTCCAACCACAGAAGAGGGGAAGAGAGGCGTTGGGAGTGAAGGAGATGATGGTCAGTCTGGAACTGACTACCAATATTTTTGGGGAAAGCAATATAGGAATGATGGTGAAATAGACAAGAAAGTATGGCCACTGAACACAGAGGAGAGAAGTAGTCTTGGAAAAATCACAGCTGTGAACTTCACCAGTTAAAACTGAAACTAGCTAAACCAAATTATAAAAGAAAACTCCATTATAAAAACCACCATCATATTGTATTATATTATTTTAATAAATTATATAATATTAGAAATTTAAAACATTTACTACCAGTAAATTCTGAATGTAAAAGAATACTGTATATGAAAGCAGGAGTAGAACCTAAATTTTACCTTCATTTTTAACAATAAAATTAGTATCTAAACTTGGCTCTTGCAGGTAAGTGAAAAAACTAACAGGACAAACCAATTCTTCCCTCTAACTTTTACCCTCAAGTAAATGTGTAAAAGTAAAAGAAACACACAAGTATTAGTCAAAATATAATGATCTTGACGCATTAAGACCCCACCTCAATGTGTCTAGCTGTGACAGGGAAGTCTTTTGCAAATGGAAATTTTCACACCACAAAATGCAAATTATGAAATTACAATGAAGATACAGGAACAAACCAAGAACTATGTTCTTCATGGTGATAGCAAAAGCTCTCTGAAGTCTGGCAGACCTTGACAATCTTGTTAACAGAGCAGGAGTATCTATTTAATTGCAGCAATGGTCCAAAAGTATTTTCAGTCCAAATGATTCTTATTTAAAGACTGTGCTCACACCTCCATAGGAAAAGTACAAAATAAGTATATTGTCAACCTGTGCAAAATGCCTGACTAATGATCAAATCTTAAAATTTGAACCAATGTTGTGATAGATTAATCATGGCCATCAAGTATGAAGGAGCTCAAATGGGAATACTCTGACAGCCCATAATAAATCAACCAAGAGCAACACGCAGAGCTAGTAAATAAGCTCAGAACCAAATATAGAGCATATGAGTCAGGCACAGAGCTAGAACAGCAAATAATATAAATAAATATGGAAAGGGTTAGAAAGATGTATTAAATTGCTACAAAAGCAAATGCACAAGTATACATAGATAGGAAGAAAATAAAATGAAAAATAAAACCTTTAAGAAAGGCAAAAATACTTCCAAGTGTTTCATCTTTAAAACAATATTGACAACAATTTGAGTGGAGGAGGTATTTCTATCAGTGTCTGGCTGCTGGATGAAGGGATGAACAGTGGGCAAGGCAGGCCTTGAATGGAGCAGTAGAACAGCCTACAAATAACCCAGAGCCCAGGAGGGAGACAGCAGCTGGGATCACAGACTCTATAAACAGGTAGTCATTATATCTAGATCAGGATTAATATGCATTGTTGATTATTTGTGGAAAAATCAGGATACATACCCTGGAAAGGAAAAATCTTTACAAACACAAAGTGAACATAATAAATCAATTCAGAAACACACTAACCAATCTCTGAACCTCAAAATATCTCCCATAAATCACAGTTGTTTGCAAAATCTGAGGCATTGATTGATCAGTGGATTAAACAACCATGGTTTCTTCCTCTTGATACGTTTGTCCCATATATCAGAGAACTAGTGACCCATTCTAAAACACTTATGTAATGAAAAGGTAAAGGCAAGAGTGATGGGGCAAGAGCTGAAGCACTTTCCCATGGAAGGGACAGTTTTAACTTCTTACCAGTGACACAAACATGCTTGGAATAAAGATAGACAAAAATTGAAAGAAATGTCTTGCAGTGATTTTTGTGCATGACAAGTTCATCCAGCTCTTTCTGGAGCAGGAAGCCATCCAAGTAGAACATGGTCATAAGTCACTGGAGGGCATTTTTTAAAAGCAGGCTGCTCCAGAGTGCCCATGCTCTGAGGGAACAGCACTATTATTTTACACATATGCTGCAAGAAATGGACTGCAATTTCTGACAACTTATCCAGGCAGGAATTGTAGCATTAAATGAAAGACAAGTGAATAAGAATACAAAATTGCAACCCTTCCAGAAATATAAAAGATGAGAGAACACCGAGACTATTGGACAATAAATTTTCATTTCCTTTTTAAGAAGAGGTTTGGAGAGAATTGTATGAAACATATACAACAAACATTTACAACTACTCATGACATTTTTTCCTTCCATCTGTCTGATAAACAGAAAGAAATCTCAATTCTACTGGTGTGCTAGAAAGACTGACATGAGACAAATATCCAAGAATGCATCAAAATGTACTTTGTAGTTAAGCTGCAGTGTCCAGACTGTTGAGAAAAGAAATTCTCCATTCCAGAAGACAGGCCTGTACCAGAAAGCTTAGGAATCCTGTGTATCATCAAACAGCCCTGAAGTTCTCTGAGATCTAATAAGATGTGATAGATATAGAAGTCCAGGCAAGCCACAAAAGAGAAAAAAAAAGAAGAAAAATAAAGAAGCACAGTCTTAGAGCAGAAGAAAAATAAATCACTTGAATGCAGACCACTCATGACGGTGGCCTGATTCCTTGACTGTCCCAGTGACAGATGAAGCAGTGTTTGTTAAGTACACTTGTTATCACAAAGTATTATTTGAGAAAAGGACAACAAATGAAAACAGGAACCAGTCAGAGTCAGATGGAATGTTTATCTAGGAAGAGAGAATATTTGGGGCTGTGTAAAAAGCAGGTTGAACACAGAGGCAGATCTGCAAGATATTCCTTCACTTTAGTATGGCCTGGGACTTCCTAACCCAAAAGGATTGCGTTTTTTTATTAGCCTCCAAGGAATGTTTCTTTCCATGCAATTTTCTTTATTGCCAAAGGATTCAATCCTTTCAGTACCTTTCAGTGTGCAGTATGTCTGTGTGTAACTGAAGTGTGCTATCTTCTCCTTTCTCCATCTTCTCCTCTAGAAGCTCTCTCTAAAAGTACTTCAGTGTTTTCTCTGGTAACTGCTGTTGATCTCATGTGAGCTTTCGCATGTGCTCTCAGATTCTTTGTAAGTACCATGACTCATACCAACATCTCTTTTCACATGAGGCTTTGCTAATGTGGCATAGACCAGAAAATTACACCAGTATGTTTTACAGGTGAAATATGCATTTCTTAGAAACCCAGAATAGCACAGAGGCAGAACAGCTGGAGTTTTGTTGGCTATGATGTTGTTTCTGTGAGAACAAAAGCACATTTTTTTCTCTTGTGCCAAAGTACTGCTGGGATGCTATCCAGAGCAGGGCTGACTTCACTGGAGGTTATACCTTTGCTGTCTTTTATCTACTCACAGCGAAGAAAACAGTTCATGCATAGTGCAAGGTATGAGTAGCACTGTAAAGTCATTCCTTACTTATCTGTCTGACTGTTCCAAGCTGTCTGTTACATAAGGCATGAACACTGAAGAGTCAGTGTCTAGATGTCAACATAATAGACAGCTAAGTAATATCTTGTATGAAGAGAAAGATTTTGTACATCAGTGAAGAACAATGAGCTAATGAGTCATGGATGTCCTGCACGAAATGTCTTAAACCTATTATAATGCTTATCCCATTCTAACCCCAAATTATCTCACTAGGTCTGACTGGGAAAGGGGAAGATGTTTGCATATTCATCTTATAAAAATTTTCCATCTATGTGACGCTTAAGTGGGTTTGCTGGGAAAAGAGAATGAGAAGAAATCATCTAATTTGGAGCTCTAACGTTCAAGGATGCAATTAATTTTCTCAGCACACTGCTTGTTTCTCCTGCAGCAGAAATCACACACAACATCCTCCTGCAGGGCCATCCAGACTCACTGGGGCCTCTGCCCTGGTTCCCCTCAGCACTCACCAGCCAGCTGGAAAGGAGCAGCTGGTCAGAAAACAACAGCAGCAAGTGGAGGAGCTGCTGGTGGCACCATCCAGACCTTAACCAGCCCACTCCCAACACTCAAGTCATGATCCAGCCAAGAATGGTGGGGATTTGCAGCCTAAAACATTCCCCATGTCCTGCAGACAACTCTGCTGCACACTGAGTTGACTTGGGGATTGACAGAAATCATGAAATGTCTGCTGGGAAGGGGGGAAAAGGTTCAACTTTTGAAGTTCCTCATCAAAAAAACCTGCAGCACTTTGAGTGTCTTGACAACTTCATACTAGCTTCTTAAGTACTGCAGAAACATGAATTCTTTTAGCAGTTTTGCCATGTTTGCAGTTCTTATTAAGGCTTTAGTATCTCTTAGCAATTAAGTGAATTCTATGTTTCCTAAGAATTAATTTTTAATTTTGACTCTACTTTTTTTTTCAGATGAAGATAACTTTATTTATATATCTTCCCTGAAAATTCAGATTTTTATAACACATTATAAGCATCTAAATGTCCAATCAATACAAGAAAAATCCCAAATAAATTGGAATTAATTCTCTATAGTAAGCACCATGGTGCTTTGATACTTCCACCTGTCCCTCCTGATATCTTCAACAAACCTCATTTAAAATCTATATAAAGTACCTATAAAGTCCAAGATTGCTATCAATGACAAGCACAAATTCATTTCAACACCAGTCACTCAGGTTTCAGAGTTCCATTGCCCTCTCTGACTGGGCTGGAAAGTGAGTAGAGCTGCAGCTCCCTGTCCTGGACATATTATTAACTAAAGCATGGACAGTGAAGATCTTAGTTACCATGATGAATGAAGCCCTGTCACTGTCTGTATAATTTAGAAAGTACAGCTGACCCTCTGTTCTCTCCTTACTCATTAGGTATAATTGCTTAATGACTGAAATCAGAAACTAAAAAGTACATTTATCTACATGCAATATATATGTATAAACTCATCTACAGTCAAAAGTTCTCCTTCTTTTATCCTATGTATTGGTCCATGATAATTTCTTGTCATTCTTAGAATACATAGTGGGCTGTTAATAAACAGTCTTCTCTACTTGTAGGGAGCGAACTCTGAAGAGCAGCAACACTGTAGCAATAATTCCATCCTATATTAAAGTCACCCAGGAGGCATCTGCAAAAGGAGATGGATTTTTTTGAACCAATCTTGAAAAAAATGAAGTTTAAAAAATTGCATAAACAAGAATTAAATATACAAGGAAGGCAGAAAATCTGGATCTAAAATTCAGGCTGAATATAGCTGAATAAATTCCTAAGAATGTACAGTAGCACTCAGAAAAACTGCTACCAGGAGCATCCTCCCTCCTCCCCACCTCAACCCCAAAATCCCACTGCTGTCAAGGACACTGGATTTTTATTTCATTCACCCTCCCTGCTTTCTTCCAGAGCTAAAGCAGCCAGGCAAGCATTTCTGAAGCCAAACATCTGATGAGACTGTCATGAGTATGAATAACATTTGAGCTGTGTGAAACTAAAGAACCAGGAAAGAATCTGCACCCTAAGGAAAGTTTCTTATTGCTGCTTGCACACAGCTGGAAAACCCCATCCCTTTGGTAGCTAAAACAATTTAATTAGCCCCAACCTGAGCTGCTCTGTTATTACACTGGGCCTTGACGAAAATGTCTCAGCATTTTCCCCTCAGTGTTTGCTTTAGCACATCACTGCTAGGAGGGGTATTTTTAAAGCATTTGGGGTCAGCTGCCTTTTCCTCCTCTCCAGCCTGTGAGGAATGCTGAGTAAGTTGTTCTTACCTGCTGAACTAATATTTTTGCCTCCAGGTTACAGCAGTTAGTGGGTAAACTAACAGATCCCACTCAGACAGCTCAGGCTCATATTTTACACGTGGCCACCAGATCTAATGAGGGATAAAAAAATCTGCCAGAATGTAATTTTATTTAAAATATCTGTCTCTTATCAGAAGCTTATAATTAAGGAAACTGGTCTAGGGAAGAACCATGAGTATTTTAAACTCTAGGCCAGGGGTGCTGCTTGTACCATTATCCAGCTGCTCCCTGGCAATATCAGTTCAACAGTCCCTGCAAATACATGGCCAGGACAAAATCAGTGGAAAACAGTCCCAGCATGCAAGTTAAAGAATTAATCTCTTCCTCAAAATATTCAGCCCACCAGGTTAGAGTTCAAATTTATTGGGAAAGAGTTGAGAACTGGATAAAATATTTCTGTGGTTTTAGAGGTGATTTAATTTCCAAGTATTTTTATTTTAGCTCCTTCTACTGAGTGTACTTTCATTTGTACCAACTCAGAAATATTTATTATGCCAATTAGTACTGTGATACAGCACAGGACATAGTCAAGCCTCAAGACTGCTTTGAGCTTTCCCATCCTGCTTTTTTTTGAGAAAAAAAGCCATAATTTCTCAAAAGCTACTCAATCTAACACTATATTTTGCTTTGAGTGAAAAGCAGAGTAAAAAACAAAATCTACTCAAAAATTATAATTTTGGTAAAAGTTATATGAGCCTTTGAGGTTCATAAAATGCATTTAGAAGTTGTCACATTTCTATGGAAGCCATATGGAAGCAGAATGACTCTGTAGGTCCTTCCTGTAATTTTATTAAAGCCTTTTTAATGTCAGAAGCCTATGCAGAGATTATATGTGAATTTACCATACTTTTTGCCTTGGGTATTTAAAACAGGTGTATGCCCCATTTCAGAGAACTAAAATCAATGCTTGAGGTATTGCACTTTGTGCAATAAAAGGATTGTGCCTTTTCTAATCTGATTTAAATGGCAACCTAAGCCATGCGACCATGAACAAAAACAAAGGCAGAGGAAAAGGCAGCATCTCTCCCCTGGTGTCTCTGGAGGTGCAGGAGTGTGCTGTGCTGTGTTGCTTCATCTCTGATCACATTTTTTCACCAATTGTTACTGTAGATACCTCCCTGAAATCCTTTACCTTGACAAATATTCCTCTTTATAGATTTTTCAAACAAGCCTTTGCTTAACAGAGTTTCACAAAAAGAGCAGAGTCCTGATGTAGCTGCTGCTTTATTCCCTCCTGTTCTTCCCAGGGGGAAAGGGCTTATATGGCCACAACCACAGTCCAAATCCTGCTCTATTTTGAGACACTTCACTACTTTGACTCTCCCCAGTGATCAGCCCACACCATGCAAGGCATGGCTCAAACTGGTTTTGTGTTGGATGTAGGGTACAGACAAATGGCAGGCAGAGTCTGATTTCCTCTTAGAGGAAATCTCTTGGGAATTAGATGAATCAGCAAGATTAGTTTCTTCTAGTTTCTTCTAGCTTCTTCTTGTCTGAGACTATGTTGCTGAGATGCTTCTGAAACAGTCTGAGAGTAAACTGAGCACCTCATATGGAAAAATGATCAGAGTCAGTCAAAATGCATTGCACCCCTTAACAAGGGTAATAAGTCAGTGAATGTCCTACTTTGTTCAGCTTAGTTTGTAAAGTACTTTGGCATTTTGAGGGGAAAACAATGCATCAGCCCTAAAATTGTATATATTCTCTAAATTAGCAGAGCGTATACATTACTTTCAACAGTAAAAGTACTACATCTTAAAAAACATTATTTTTATTTTTAAAAGTAAAGATTAAAGGTGAGATGAGCAACTAATAAAGGTTATTGCTCCAGATGGCCTGAGTTTCAGTGTCAAGAAACCAATACAAAGCCACCCAGAGTAATTTATTTATGGGGCAGCTGGTGTTACTTAAATTTGGGCCTTTGATACTAGCTTAAATACACACTTAAGCTTTTTATAGCATTCAGCTACTCATAAACTCAATTCTATCTTTCCAAGACAAGAATGGAGAGATTTCTTCCTCCTTTATGTTTACTCAGCCCAGGAAAATAGTCACAGTGTGACATTTTCAATAGACTTTTTCAAAGATAAGATAAGGGAACATTATGTGGATCATCACTCTTTCTCCTGGTTACCTGGACAAGGAGGTAACCAGTAACTGAAAGAAACCAATAATTGAAATATTAACATATCTCAGACAGAGCCTGGAAATGACAATCAGGGCTAGAAGCAGTCTTGACCCATCAGTCTTTGAATTCAGTGTCCAAGGGCTCTGCTTTCCAGGTTGTTTATATTCTTCACCCATGTATGCTCTGTCTTTTTATTAAACTGCTAGTTAAAACTTTCCTTCTGATGAATGTCAGCAGGTATTTCTAGACACAACATAAGAACACTGTGTTGATTTTTGACAAATTGTATTATATAGCAAGCATATATGTTACAAAAATAAGATGAATTTTTGTCTTTTCTGCATAGCAGGAGAAAAGATGCAGGAGTTATTAAGAGCATTTTTTATAAAAGGTCTGCAATGGAAAATGAAACTACTCAGTGCCGTATTTCAGAAACCTTGATGGGCCTTATTATTCTAAAATTCCTGGCTGAAACATAATTGTGCACAACCATTATTACTTTACTGTATTTTTGAAGACAGCTATTTCATATTTCTACCACAGGGCTCAGTCTGGCACTCGTTCACTGCTTGGTACTTGCAACCTGTTGTCTTGGGGGTTGAAATTATGATGATGCTGCAGCTTTGTAGCTAGGGCATATAGTCAATACTGAAGCCCAGAAAAGCACTAGCTATAACCCATGTTTTGGCAGCTTGTCAATAATCCTGGTGTTATGATCAAAAAGGCTGTAGTAGGACTCATAACCTGCGTCGTGTGAGCAGAGAGATTGACCTTATTGAGAGTAGGGTGAAAGGAAAGAACAAACCAGTTATTTTATTGTCAGGAAATAAGCCGAAAACAACAGATTGCTTGGCAAAAACACACTAAAAAGGGCAAAGTGGGCAGATCTTCTGAACTGTACAGTTAATTGGGAGAAATTATCAGTCATTAGATAATTGTGTTTTCCCCCTTGATCACTGTAAAAGAAAAGTGAAAATAAAATCTTCAGAGATTTTTTAAAATATTTTATTTTAACTGTTTTGTCTTGTTTTCACTACTATCACATCCCACAAATCTTTAAGGAATACACTCAGTGAAGCTTTATTAAAAAATGTTCCATATTTTGTACTTTTATATTAAAAGTTAAGCCAATTTCAGTCGGCACTGAAGAAATATGAGCCCAAGTGGACAGGATATCATGAGTAAGAAATATCTCACAGAAACAACAGGATTCACAGAACAAGGTACAGGAATAATTGAAATGCTTTAATACCTACATTATTTTATATTATATTTGAAGCTCATAAGCCCTTGTGCCCCTCTGGGTGGAAAACACTTCTTTAATTTGCACAAAAGATTAATTTGGTGCTAGTTTGGAGCCAGTGTTGTTCCATGGTGGGCACCAGGGAAAGGATTTGAATTTAGCCTACTGGAGACACCAGCATGCCTAACTGGGCCCCTCAAAAGTGCTTGTTTGTTTTCATTGCCTTCACAGAGCACAGCCTTTTGAATCACACTCCTGTGGTCTTTTAAATCACAGTTGAATGAAGATGCCTAGGTAGCCTGAGTTGACAATACCAATGTTACCTTACACCTCATCACAATTCCTTGGAATATTACAGCAGTTTAATTACAGCTCACCTCACTCTTGTAAAACTTGTCTAAAAAATAATTTTGCTTTCATTAATAAGAAAGTGAACATGAAGTTTTTTGTATTTGGTTAAGGTTTGGGGGATTTTTGGTGATGAATTTGTGTGATACTTAAGATCTCAGTCTATTTCAGCAAAGTGCTTGAAAGGCATAGTAATTATTCAAGCAGAAATCACAGAAAAGGAAATTAAATGAGACAAACAGAACAAATATCACATGGCAACATTATTAAGGAACTGTTTCTCACATGAGAAGAAGGAAGAGGAAGATGAAAATGCAAACTCAGGCTGGATCAAACCAGGTGATTTCAGTGAAGATGAGGAAGCACTGATGTCAACATCCATAACAGTAAGAAAACCTCATTTGGAATACTGTATAACCCTTTGATCAGATTGACCTAAGGCGGAAAAAATCCATGCCACCAATAATGGAAAAGATGCAGTGAAATGCTGCTAGGGAGATCAGAATATGTCTTGCAAGTGTAAAGGCAATTCCTTGTTACTCTTAAGAAAAAGTCTTAGGGCAGAAGGATTTTGCTCTGTAAATAACACAAACAGAAAAAAAAGAAGTGGAATTCAAGGTCTAAACCAAAGCCAGCCCTCTCGGAAGATCAGTGCAGGTGGAGTCTGTGTCCTTTAGCTGACAAAAAGTAAACAGCTCCAATATCTCTGACAGCAGCAGTGCCTAATCATTCTGCATTTGTGAACTATGCATATTATAAACTGACCTCTGAAAGCCACAGAAATATATTCAGACATAGGACTACAATTCATGAGCCTAAGAGAGACAGTACATATGAATCTTTAGAAGGAAAACATCACCAAGAAAAGTAAAGTAATTTAAGTATGGCTTTGAATCTTCTGGGATAGGAAGGCATTAAAAACCATGTTCCATGAAAGAAACCATTTATGTGAAAGTACAATCTTTGATCTTGCTTATGCTGGAGCTTTCTGGAAGATGGAAATACAGGAAGCCTTGCAATTGAACAAATATTTGAGATTGATGGCACATTTCAGATGAAGAGGGAATCAATAATTTAATCATTCCATCATCCTTGGCTGAATTTCCTCTCTACCTGTAATAACTCTAATGCTTATCCTCCACACACAAGCAGCAGAAGAACAGACATTGTGAGAAGAAGGACTATGCAACCCATCCTGGGAGTTATGCCTGTCTGAATTTTCATTCCTTAACCTGGCAGTTCTGCACAGGAATAAAGCCAGATCAGCCTTATACCTAAGTCTTCAAGGAATGGATTTCCAACATTTGATGCAGCAAATGCAATTTCATCATCTGTATCCAGAGCTGAATTGCTCAATGTCAGTACAGCTGCTGAGAGAAGACTTTTAGATGTGGATCTTTAGGTCTAGTGAAAATGTAAAACCAGAAACTATAATACATTCCTTCCCTAGGAATTGTTTTTGCATGTGAAAAATTACTTAGGTATACATAAGTATTTACATAGGTATGTTCATCCTTCATAATATAAGTGAAAAAATTTAAATTTTATTAAATCTATTTGAATTTTATAGTTTGTCTAAAGGCAGTAAGATGAGATAATCTTATTTTACTCCATTCTTAATGGTCTCTCACTCATTATAGGAAGTAAAAGAGCATTTGCAGGGGATGCAATTGCAACTGATGATACAGGGAACAAACAGCAAGGGGAAGCTTAGGCACTGAAGGATGAAGTGGCTCATGCAGCTGAATTGGAAAGAGGGGTAGAGAAAGAGCCCAGTTTTCTTTATTCCTATTCTAGCGTCTTTCTTGACAGAAAATCTTAAAACCTTTCTTTCCTCTCTGAAAGCTGTGAATGGATTAGAGAGAAATGTTTAGGCGCTCTGTTATTTAAGTCTATAATCTATCTATAAAATGCTGCTTTTTTTCTTTTCATTGTTATAACCTTCTGGAGAAATATGGATCTCCAACAAAAGACTTCCATAATTTAAGTCTCTTAAATTCTCCAAAACTCATTTCTGTGTCAGATATAGTTGCTCTCATGCTTGACTATGAAATGTCAGAAATCGGACTTTGCAAGATATATCTTTTTTTTTCCCTCTAAGGGAGCAGGCTAACCCCATTGTGTAATATATAGTGATATATAGTACTGGTAAAGTAGTATGAATATGTGGTAGCAGCAACAAACAATGTTTTCTAGTAATTTTATCTTTTTCTTCTGTACTATGTATTAGAACTGCCAAACAAAGATTCATCAGCCATCTCAAACATCACTTAGTTTACATGAAAATCTGTCTGTTTACACAAATATATTGGGAGAGCAGTGATTAATTCTAGTAAGCTAGGCAGGTAATTTAATTAGCTGGCAAGAATTCTGTCTTGAAATGTCTCATTAATTTGTTGCGAGCAGCTATCTCCAAAGTGCATCTATTAACCCTATGCAATGATATATTCAAATGTGGCACATAAACCCAAGACAGTTACAGATAGAAAACTGCTTTCAATAACCCAGTTGGAGCTGTAAAATGCTTTTGTTCAGTCCTTAACTGTCCAGTGTGTTTATTATCTTTTAGATAGATAATAATATCTGCAACTTAGCAGAGTGAGAGAGGAGCCACTCCTGAGGGCTCATCACTGAGCAGGGGTGTAGGTAGAGCCTTGGATGTGCTGCAGGAGACACACAGAGATCTCCTTCTGCCTCTGAAATCATTCCTGAAAAGAAATTTATCACAGCAGTGCCAAAAAGATCCTACTGCAGAGGGCAAGGGTGTTGACAGGTAGAGAGAAAAGGAGAGAGTTTTCCTCATAGTCTGAGAATCCCAAAAGAGGCCAGCAAAGAGACAGCAGACCCTTTCTTGGATCTGATCCATTCCCTGCACCAAAAGGAAACTACTCTGTGCCTAAGCTTTGTATCACAGACAGGTACTGAGATGATGGGGTCACCCAGCTGACAGCTCACTCTCTCTGGTTTTTTCCTTCTAAGTTATTGTATCAGCAAGAAACCATTTCACTGTCTTACCCCTTAAAGGAAAAACACTTTGAATACCAGGAAAAAGTGAGTAAAAAAGCTTTATGGGCTGCTTTAAGTAAGCTAAACTTCTCCTGAAAGGAAAATAAACATATTTTTACCTGACAAAAACAGCTTTAATGGATCATGGGATATACAGATTTAGGCTGTGTCAAGATCATTAGGCGGGTAGCTGCTGCAGTGTAACGCTGCACTCCCTGCAGCCTACACATCAGCTTTCCTCTCTGTGGGAAGAGGCAGGATGGAGTGAGATGATGTCTGCCTCGGGCTCACCTGCACACAGCCATGTGCCAGAAGGCCCCTGTAGGTATTGTGGTTAAGCTGTCATTTCCAGAGGAAGTTCAGGCAGCCTCAGAGGGGTTACTGGGACCCTGCAGTCCTTGGAAGCAGTTCCCTGCATCTCAAGGCTGTTCCTGCACCACTCCTCGGTGTGACAGGGTGGCCTGGGCACACAGCTGGGTGGTCATGTCCTCTCCTGCACAGCAGGAAACCACTTCTCAGAGCTCTGCCATGAGCCACAGACAGGAGGCAGCTGGGCTCCATCTGATCCTGTGAGGAGTCTGCTCTGCAGTACCAGGGGACATCGACTGGGACGAGGCCAAGCAATTATAACTGTGTGGCATTAAAAATCTGATCTAACAGTGGGTGCCCCTTAATTAAGGAGCTAAATCAGCAGGAATAGAACTAGGTTTGATTGTCTCCTCAGCCTGGGGGTTTCAATTATGTGAATTTTGAGAGTCCTACAAATGTATCATTCTATATGGCTTATCTCTTCTGTAGCTGCAGGTGTTCTCCCTCTGGGCCCTGCTTCAGAGCCAACGTCCAGAATTATCACAGCCAGGAAAAATTTTATTAATCACAGAAGCCTGCCTGTGCCACCAAGCTACACCTATTCAATAGGCACCAGTAGGATACTGAGCCTGAAAACCCTCCACTTTATACAAGAACAATTAGAAACACTTCTAAATGATTCAGAAAATGCTTTACTCCATCTTGGTCCTGACCTTTGAACAGAGGAATTCCTAGTCATAGACACTCCAGAGACCACCCTAACTGTTTGGTTTCCATCATTGTCAACATCACACACAGCCAGGGAGACACTCTGGACTGCCCAGGCTCACAGCACTAGGAATATTGAACATAAAATTTAAATATCACTCTTTCCTGTACAACAAATTAAAAGATGGTATTCATAGCAATAGTTGGGAAACTTAAATCAGACCAGCCTTGCTCCCAGGTGGAAATAGCACAGGTGACTGATCTCACAGCAAGGACAAGGAATGAGGTGTCAGCTCTGATACCAGAGGCTGGGAACAGGGTAGGTGCTTCTTTCTGAGAAGTATAAAATGGGATGCTCGAAATTACATCAACCAGAGACAAACATGCCTCCAGCAATTACAAATTTTATGGCAGAACTCCCTTCTTAGTTGCCTCAGGCTGTTACATATACAGCTAAATAGGATAATTTGTCTGTCTCATCTTTAGAGGGGCACATATAACACAGTCTAGAGAAAAGGCAGAAGTGCCATATTATATAATATCTGTTTTATCTGACAGGTTAATGCAGCCAAAATTGTCAACTCCTCCTCCACACACACATGCACGGAGGGATACTGCTGATGCTAATCTTTGCTAATAGATCTACAGTACAAATAATTTAAACTAATTCACAGCACTGTGTCTAGACATGCTATAGCTACCTCTCTGCCACCTTAGGTCTTGAGCAAAAGTCACTGATGCTGTGGAAATCCTTGGCTTAAGATGATGCTGGCAATTTTTTACAATTGCTACATTCAGTTTTAGGAAGCCAAGGGCTGCCTCTGCTCTGCAGCAGCTGTGTACTTGAGTAGAACCTTACAGAGCTCCAAGGGTCTGTGATACAGACCCTATTTTTTTCTATATTACCTGATCATTTCCTAATCTACCTCTGTGATACCTGAAAAGGAAACAAAGAAGGGAAAAGATAGCAAGCCATGAAATATCTGTGACCTTTCAGAATAAATTATGAAAGCACATGTTAAGCTTTCTAGGAGTATTTAACTATGGGGAACATATTCAGGTGCTTAGAACTGGTTGCTCTTTTCACTCTTTTCCCTCAAAATAACCTGACCAGCTTTAACCAGGTTTAACTCTGCTCTAGGCAGGTGAATATCTCAGCTCATAAAATGAGATGAACTGTATGTATTACTAATTGAATATTGTTTTCTTTACCTCACCCCCTGGAAAATGAAATTTTGCCAAATAAAGTTAAAAATATCAGAATTCAGGTAAATAGAGATGTACTACACTTCAGATATGAAGAGAAAATATACTTTCCTTAAAAAAAAAAAAAGTGTGTGTGTGATAAAAATAGAAAGAAAGCAGGAAGCATGATATTATTCAGAGGCAAATAAGCAGCTCTCTATGACTGGGTCATGAAATAGTGGCAACTGCAGCATGGTCCACATGCCAGGACCTGGGACAGGGCTGGTGCTTCTAGGCTGGATTTGGGAGGCACCATCTCCACCCAGAACAGAGAGGCAGAGAGGTGTTTCAGAGGGCACCAGCACTCTGACGTCCCCACTGCTCCTCCTCACAGGGTGGTGGTCAACTGTGGAAGAACAGAACTGAGCCAAGCTGGTGTTGGAAGGTTCAGGCTTTGGGCAGGGACCTAGAGCAAAGCTGTGACCCTGTGGTAGGTTTTAGCACCACGTGAGGTTCTGTGTGCTCTAGCCACCGGAGTTTTTGGAGCTGTGATGGCTGTTTTGCCATCCCCGTTTTCCATTTCTCCAGCAATGAGCTAAACAAGTTTTCTCCTATAGAAGAAAAGGGAAAAACAAGGAAGAAAATGTGCTTTTTGAATTTTTCTAAACCTCTCAAAATTACTTAAGTTTAATGACTTGCTGCACAAAAGACTGTATTTAGAAACTTCAGTCGTAAAGTTTTTGTAATAGGCGGCATTTAAGCAGCAACAAAAGGAGTTGTGTCATGTAGTTAAACAGAGAACAACCAAAAAGCAGCTGGTAACAACTGCAGTAGAAAAAAAACCCTCTAGAATCATATGTGAACTGTAGATCAGGAGCTGAGGCTGAAACAATGCAAATATGCAAGGGAAAGAGAAATGAGACTCCAGCCTGGAGTGAGACAGTTCATTTGTAGCACTACAATGAGGAAGGCTGTGGCCAGCAGGCCTTCCAGAGATCCACATTCCTCAGGACCAGGTTATGACACACTTCTGCAGTGCTCTGCAAACAGAACTCACACTTCTGATTACTGCAGTAAATGTGCCCTTCATCAAATGCTGCCTCCCAGCACCCTGACTTTCCTTACTAGCTTTCACCAAAGCTGAGTTCTGCAAAAGCTGAGTTCTCAAAGCATTTTACACCCTGGTAAGCCCGAGGAGGGGACTGTGGTTGGTGGCACTCTTATAGTTAGTTTTGCAGTAAACAACATCCCAGGAGTCAGCTGACTGAGAGTTAACAATTCCATTTCATGTGTTGCACAAATGCACAGGGTTTCTCAGCAGACATGGGGAGCTGAGGGACAGGTATCAGCCCTGCCCCTTCCCATCACACCTGGGAGTGCATCTGTACACTTCCGTGGCTCCCACCAGGTTTCCAGGAGCACACAAATTGCCACTGATCCAAACCAGGTCTGCCAGGCACAGCTTTCAGGGAAAACAGGCAGGAGCAGTCAATCTGAGCCATGATGGTTCTGCAGCTGATACAAAAATCAAAAAACATGGAAGAGTAATTTCCGGCTGAGACTTTCAAAGGATCCTAAGGGGGTTAGGATTCAGTTCAATAGTGGGTTGGAACTACTTTGAAAATCTTAATCACTGAGGAAGTGCTGTGGGAACTCGGTGCTGTGCTGTTGAGTAAAGGATCATTCTATCACAGTTTTTTCACAACAGAATTATCCTGCACTGACAGTGATTATCCTGCACTGACAGTGATTAATAATCAAGAGCTAGTAATTAAGCTTGTATTTACAGAAAATACACAGATGAAAATGATGACTAAGGAAATGGTGCTACAAACTGACCCTTCTCCCTTCAAAGAATGTGAAAGGTGCAGCAGACTTTGCACTCACTCCAAGATAAATATCTAATTACTCTTATCTGCTCATCCTCAAAGCTGTAATGAGGAGATTGCCCATCTAGGAAGTGAGAAAACTAGCAACTACCCTTCTTGAGGATTTATAAGAAAGAGTTAAATTTACCTCACAGAAAAGTGAGGAGATGCTGTCTCTGCTTACCCTGTGAGTCTTTCAGGGCTCATCCTTTACCGAGAAACAGAGAATTACTTTGTAGAAGACATCGATAAGACATAGAAATAGTGTGATTTTTTGGGCCACTTCCAACACTTCTGCAAGACAAGATAGATCCTCCTCCCAGCCTGTCGTATTGAAGATATTCTTCTAATTTTTCTCACTCAGCCCCAGAGCTGAGGTTTGAAGAGCACGTTTGCCCATGTTTCTGCACATGTGGGACAGTGCAGCTTTGGGTCATAGTTGCCAGTGTGGTCCATGGTTTTTGTGGACCCATTGGCTCACCCAACCAAGCAAGGAATCAACTTTTGTGTGCTACAGCATGGAGCAGGAAAAGGAGACACACACAGATGCTAAATTCTGTCAACTGTCCCATCATTTCAGAGGATAACAGGTGGGCATAATGCCAGTCTTCCTCAGCAGTGCAACAAGAACATACTGCATGTCAGATCCAGAGAAGTCTGTGGGGTGAAATCTCTCTTTGCATATCTGGGGATCAAAATACAAGTTCACAGTGCTGGTGTGAAACGGATTCATTTCATGGGTGTTGAGATAATTTGCTGGCAAATCTCAGGCCATCTAAAGCACTGTTGGTGTTTATTTGAAGTTATGAATCATGAATCATGCTGGGCAGCCTACTCCATCTCAAGACTAAGTAAACTGTAGATTTGATAAGCTTTGTATCACCTTTGTAAAACTTGAATCAGGCCCTGGGGTGTTTTCCTACATTAGTGTATTTAAGGTTAATAAACCTTGATGTGGTGTACAGTTCAGAGATTTGGGGGGGCAAATCCTATATTTTCCAGGAAAGATAGATGAAATAGACACTTTATCAAATAAATATTTTATAAAAGAAATAAAAATAAAAACTGAGAATTTGTGTCTCAAAGGGCTAATGTATTTTAACATTTATGCTGGAGTGATTCTGAGGCCTCCAATGTTTCATTTCCCTTGCCTTTGAGCAACATGATTAATTTAAATAGACAAAGAACCAAATGGTAAATCACAATTCCTTTGAAGTTTAGAGCTAAGTCTGCTGAATCAGTATTAAGCTGTTCCTGCATTTCAATTAACTCTTTAAGAAACCACTGCTTTATGGAGACCTTCTGTAATTACTGATGTGAATGAGTGGGATTCCAGAGGTGATGAAGACCTTTCAGTTAATTGATTTTGAGGCTCCAGCTAGACAAGCCATGAAAAAAAAGGAGAACGTAGCCCTGAAAGTGGTGATAAGTAGCTTAATCTTCAAGCTTTTTTGGTTTTATTTTTAAAAAGAAAGCAGTGAATAAGAATGTTTATTCTCAGAGTTCTTTTGAGGATCAGCTTCTGTAGTAGAAACAAATGTGTTAGTAGTTAAAAGTAAAACAAATGACCTCAGCAGCCTCCTCTTGATGCAATCCTAAACCAGTGCTGACCTGAGTCTTTTTATTTGCAGATTTTTAATTATATGAAGACTGCCTCTTCCTTATTCTGCCATCAGTGCAATGGAACAAAGCCACTTGCAACCTATTTTCTATAGTGGATTAGATTTTTGTTTTGTTTTTTTATTCAGGAGACAACAATGTGGGAGATGAGTTACAGTTATGAATGCTCTTGCCAAGGAAGTACCAGAACATGTTTTATGGTGTGGCAAGAGCACTTATCTCCTTTCATGAAATCAAGGTTGGACAAGAGCAAGGTTCATCTCCTCTCCAGGTCATCTGAGTTTTATTGCTTCTAAATATATTGGCAATGTACTGAAGCATTGACCAATATACTATAGCATGCATATTTATTATTTTTATAGCACCTTCTTTCTATCTTATTTCCATGCCTTCCTAAAATAAAAGGTGATAGAATTCAAGAGAGCTTAATGTATGAATTTTTACAAATTCCTTGGGATGTAGATAACTTGGACTTTAAAACTCGGTTATTACATTCTCAAATCTGGTTTATATACACCAAATCTTGTGTATGTGTGAGAGATGAAATCAGTAACTCCAAGCAAAAAACATTTTTGGGAATATTATTCACACTCAGATAAATAAAACCATAACTGACAGCTTACTCCTTCTTTGCTAGACATTGTAGATGTACATCTACTATAATAGATGGGATTGCTGAAGTCACAAGTAAGTTTATGCTGTGTGTTGGCAGGACTGCCCCCTTGGGTTCTAGGTGCCTCACTGCCATATTCACCTGTAGACCTTTATAATTTTGTTGCTTTGAGCCTTGCCATGCTCCTTTATAGCCCTGTATAGTATTTTTGCTGCTCAAGCTATTGACAGCTGTAAGGTGGATGGCTCTGAGGATTTGATCAGCAAGCCCACAGGCAGACCCAAGGGGCATCCTGCCCCCAGGACACACCCCAGCAGATTTTGTGGGCTCAAGGCTGTCCCCCACAGCATTAGACACCTGCATTTGGGCAACTGAGCAGGGTCCCTGATGGCAACTTCAGCCTGAATTCCTTTCCTGTGCACACATGGGCAGCTGCCAGTGCCCACTTGGTGCCTCTACATCAAATCCAGACCTGTGACCCCCTTCCATCTTCAGTTCCAATGTGAAACTGGCCAGTTTTAGCTTTAATACTCTTCTACTCCTCCTGGCCTTCTCTGGAGTGGCATTTTGTTCTGGTGAAGAAAACATTTTATGCTGAAACTGGAATAAACTTAAAATTCTGTTTTGACAAAGCAATTGATTTATGAAAAAAAGTTTTCAGATTTTCTCCAGCAGTTTTGGTGAAAAGCATAAAATACCATTACAAACTCTTGCCTTGGAAGCCAGTCAATTGTAACCTGCTTCTTAAAGATATAAGTTGAAACTATTAACAATGGGGTAAAAAGATAAAATTTGAGATATTTTTTGAGACAAAACTATGGTTTGATTTATTTTTTAATTCACTATAATGAACTGTTTATTTTAATCCTCAGTGAATTAAAGTGACTAACAGAACAGTTTATCAAAATCAGTACTAAATAATGTTATTAGACTTAATGTTCCAACTTCATTTGCTTTTCACACAGAAATTCATAACAGCCAATAAAGCACAGCTGTGTAATAATATTGTGCTAAAGCCATAAACACTGTATTTGTAAAGTCAACATGCAAAAAAAAGGACAAAAACTATCTTCTAACAAGAGAAGATTGCAGCCAGACTCAATAAATGATGAGTTTGGGCTCCTTATAATACAAAACTGTGAAGAAATAAACTTTTTTTTTTGAAAAATATTGTTTCAATGAAATGAGAAAAATAATAATAACAATTATTGTTTATTTCTTCCCCTGTGTGTCCTTTCTCTCTCCCTCCCTGCCTTTCTTTAAGGAGGCAGTGGAGAGGGTCAATGAAGGAAGGAAGGAATAAAGGAAGAAAAGTAATGTATACAAATCAAAAATCTGTAAATTACAGAAGAAATAAAAGTATATGTTTCAAGTCTACAAATTAAAAATACCTCATTTTTGTGTGTGATTTTTTTATTTCAATATTCTGATGTTTTCCAGCTTCTACTTGTTTGGATATCAGCTAATTACAGTCACATTGAGTATCTCAGACTGTGGTCAGAATTCTTCTCTTGTAGAGTAGTCTGTTAAATAACTGGAGAAATTTCATATGATGAAAGTTAATTTTATTATCACTACCAAGTCAGAGGCTTCACCAGGAAGAAAAGAGCATGAGGAAATATAAGACATAACTTCCAGTTCCTTTCCAATCTCCCTGCCCCATTTCCCTCCTGGGTTCACAGAGCACAGCCTGATGCACCCATCTGTTTCCAACTAAGTGTTTTCTGTCTTTTATAAAGGCTTTTCCTACAAGCCCAGAAACATCCTAAACCTCTGACTCAAATCAGGCTTGTGCTGCTCTCCCACGAAAACACAAATTCCAAACAGAGAAGGAAATTTCCTTTGCCTCTTTCAGAGCTGGCTGGTGCTCAGAGATACCCAAACACCACTGAGAACACATTAAATGTGTCTGTATTAGCAAAAACTGCCCCACTGACCTTGACATCACCCATGAGCAGAGCCACAGCATTTTACAACGTGAGAATCTGAGTGCTGCAATGGGTGGTATTAAAGGCAGGCAGGAGGTGAACACTCCTCATTCCTTCTGAAAACAAGCTGCTAGCACAGTGCCCAGAGGCCCAGCACTCTCATTTCAGCTGGGCTCAGGCAGAAACACACAGAGACATCAGTTCTCATTAGCTCTGCCACAAACAGGGCAATGGAGGCTTCTGGGAAAACTCAATCAAGGAGATGGATGAAAACAACCATAAACTATGTAATGTTTCTAATGTCTTCCAAATCTCATTAATATATTTCAAATTGCATGGAGTGGTTTGAGTTTATATATGATCTGATTTCTTATTATCAGTGGAAACATAAGCAATCCTCAAACTGCAGTGGCTGAGATTTCCCCTGGAATTACAAACTCACATTTCTCTAGAAGTGTCTTTTCAGCTGCACAATTATTATAGTTACATAGAGTATATATAGTCATTGTTTTTTACTGACTTGTTTAATTGTTTTTAACTAGAATGCAGTTTCAAACTGAATTTATTGGGCTGACCAGAAGCTGCACAGCTTTCAAGTGTGTATGGAACCTTCCCAGATTTCATTTTACCATTTTCATTGCCAGAGGCCACTTTGCTGCCTATTTAGTTTGGTGCCTTTATAAAATGATGCCATCAATATATTCAGACTGGAATGAGAAGGCACACATTGACCTTCTTTTTGCCAGTATCTCTGGGCTGTTGTTATTATGTTAAAGATCTATAGGTCAATAAAAAAGCTTATTAAGGTGAGGTTACTAAATGAAAACAAGACAGACAGTGAGGTCAGTCGCCATGTGCAGCTCAAAGCAAAGTAAATATAGACTTGTCTCTTTACTTCCCTCTTTTTTAGAAGGGACTTCAGTGCTTTTCATTTCAGCCCCTGTTAAATGGGTTGTGTGAAATATGCTCAACTTATTTGAGGTATACAGAATCAAAATAGCTCAATCTTACTCTATAGATCTGCTGCTAGAAATTATTGATTCTGCTAGTACAATAAAGTATGAATTTTCAGAAATTATTTTGAAATTTCTTTTTTTTTCTCTCAATTCTTCTGTCTTTGAAGGTAGGTGCAGATCTATACTCTTTCCCTATCAAAAAATTCCCAACAAAACAACCCCCAAAACCACCAGAAAAACAGAAGGAAAAAGACCTCTGAAAAATCAAAACTCTTGAAAAATGGAAGCAGTCATCATTGACAAGATTTTCGCTCATTTTTGCCAGCTCTAGTTAAAGCACACTGTAGCACAGTGTAGCATTCTGAGCTGAAATAAATGACCTGCCTGAAGTTCACATTTATCTGTTCATTTCAATGCAATTTAAGTAGACCATCTGACCTAGATAAACTATATAGGTTCATTGCATAACATAGGTATGATGAAGGAACAGGTTCCTGAGAATATTTTTCATTATTACATCAAGAGAGTAAAAGGGCCAGTACTAAGAAAAATAATGTTCCAAAGAGTATAGAAAAAGAGCAAATAGGGAGAAAAGAGCTATTCTAGTAGATGGCAACAGGTCACATATTAAAACTTCAAAAGAGCTGGTCACATGGGAAATTAAGAGAAACATTTCAGAGAGCTTGTGATTAAGATGTGCATAGAAGTGCTGCAGTCAGCAGTGGAAACTGTGCTCTTGCTTCTCCTTTGACTGATTTCACCCTCATTTCAACAGCACAAGGGTGTCATCAGACAAAAAATGAAAATGTGACTGCAATGGGCTACCCTTACTCTGAAATTACCAGAAATTAAGGAGCCTGGACTCAAAGCACAAGCTCCCATCTGTATTGCACAGTGACTTAACCAACACTGCTGTTTGAAATATGGATTTAAACTGCTCCTGGTGATTCCTGTGTTTCCCTGCTCAAGGGAGAAATTTCCATCCATACGGGTGGCTGTCAGTTCTGACCCCAGGTACTTCTTCCAGCTGATCCCATAAATGATTGTGGGATGGGGGAATATAACATTTATATAGTCAATGGCAAATAAGAACTGAAGAAAATCCCTTGAGGGGTATAAACAGCTTCCCCCAGAAGAATCTTCAGAAAATTCAGAGCAACAGAAGGAAAAGGCTGCAGATCTGCCCTTGCAGGATGCAATTTATCCAGTGGCAGCACTAGTTCTTTTGCTCAGTCTCTCTCCAACATCTAAGAATTTTACATTGTATATTTTTGATTCCACCATTTTAAAAATTCTTATATTAGATCCAGTCAGACTTGAGAACTAATCATGCCCTGGCTTCAGGTTTATGCTTCCCTAGAGAGCACTACTTTGGCCTACCAAAATAAAACACCAATGAACAAAAAAAAAAAAATCCCCAAGTATTTATCTTTACCCTCATATTCAAGCGTTTATTTTATGACTCTGAATTCCCAAGACACCAAAAACAGAGACACCAAACAATAAACTCCATATTATATTTTTTTCTCCAAAGCAATAGAGAAGGCAGCTTTACTCACTGTTCTCAATTGGAAAAGATTCTCATGAAGTTATTTTATTCTCCCTTATCCTCCTTTCTTCCTCTTTTTCTCTGCAGCCAAGTCACTGATCTGGTTCCTGAGGTCCTCCTGGCAGAAACTTACCCACCTGTTCAGCAATGTCTCTTTGTAATGATGCTGGCATTATTTCTTTCCTGCGTTTTGTTTTAATGGTGTTCACCAGAAATGTGCAATCTTTGAATTGCAGCCGAATTCTCATCAGAGTGATAAACTTGTTTGAATAAAGCTCTGGAAGACAAAGACCCTTAATTTTATTTTAACAAGCATTTGAGGGATGGACAGAGATGGGCAGTGGGAAAGCAGACCTGAGTTACCCCCTAGCTGATGCCTTTTCACTTCCTTATGCATTAAACAGGAAAAGTTTCCTTCAAAATACTTGCAAGATTGTAAAAGAGAGTGAACTGGAAGTCAATGAAATCAGGTTATTCAACATGTTGTAATGGACGGACAGTGAATTTTTTTAAGCACAATGCTCTTTATCTCAGTGCTGATCAGAGCAGTGCCTCTTTCAAAGGAATAGGGCTCTAAATACAGCATGTGAGTATAAACAAGCTCACTCTCCCTTCAGCCTCCGATAGGTACATTTTACTTTCTAAGAAGGCTCAGGAATTCATAGACTTGTGGGACATATTTTCTTCCCACTATACTAATATAAATCAGAGGAATTCCATTTTAACCAATTGATTTTCTGTGAGCCTGTATAAATGGAACATCACAAGGTCTGCCCCATTTTCATCTTTTCTATTTTGAAGCTCATAATTTTCATCAAAAATTAGTGAATAGCAGCTAATAATACTTCATATATTTAGCATATGCTATTCTATAAGTCGTTCCACAAATCTTGCATCACCCTTGGGGAGAAATTTAAATGAATATTAAGAGAAAGAGAGATCTACAGGTTAGCTGGGTGAGAAATATGTAAACTTAGAAGGCATACACTGCTCTCTAGTGGCGGCAAGAGCAGGACGTCTAATATACTGCAGCCCATAGCCACACATAATTTAAAATACAGGATTTTTAAATTTGTTGCTCCTTTTCTTTAACAGAGAAAAGCAAGGTCAGTGCTCCAACAATTTTTCTGATGTCAACTCTCAACAGCCAGTGTTTGGAACTGGCAGTGGGGTCTGCATTTTAACTATATTTATGATTCTGTGAAAAGTGGCTGCAGCATTTTAAATGCTAAAAAGTTTTTATAAAATATAGAAAACATTTCTATATTTAGAAAAAAAATTTCTTGATGGAAGCTAAACCAAACGTCTAAACTAAGATGCTACTGTATATCTTCTAAAAATTGGTTAAAGTAACTCCTGTCAAATCAACTCAGTCCAATTTTGTAAGCTTATAGGTCAACTAAATATTTTCCTATCCTTTACAACTATTTCTAATGATAAATTTTGAGAACACTTAGGAGACTTACTTGTAAAAGGATATATTAAGTTGTTTTTGGGGCCCAAAAGTGTTCAAAGAAATTTTTCATTTCCTAATTCAGCCCAAAGTCTAAGGAACAGTGTTTATTTCCTGCTCTCCAGCACCCAGCGTGTTGATTCATCATCCTCTGCTTTAAGAGATGGAATTTTGCCAGCAGGAACAGCAAAATGGACCCTGGGTTTGTATTCCAGCCTCTTCATCCTGCTGCCTGTAATGAGAAGCCATATTACTTATCTGATGCCCATGGCTGCAGATATCAGTTGAAGGTGTTGTCAAGTTAATCTCCCCAAAGTCTCTGAAAAAAATCTCTCAGAATCTGATAATGGTTGGTATTTGATTAATAGCTTTGGCGGTTTGTAAAAATCATTTTATTATATGGCTTATGAAAGATAAATCCTACATGGTGTGACCTATAGACAAAAAGCCCTATATTGAGAGCCAGTTGAACTGAACTTGTATATGTATTTTTACATATGGTCCTGAAATAAGGCTGTGCCTGGAGGGAAGTTATTAAGGGAGAGTCACTGGATGGGAAGTCCTATTTCACTTTACAGTCAATGGAGAGAAATTTATGCTTCCCAGAAGGAAGGTAGAGTCAGAAATTCGTTTGACCTCTTCCAAATAACTTCTCTGGGCTGAGATGAATAACAGCCAGAAATGTCCATTTCTTTGCATTGGATATAGAGGCGCCAGGAAAGCCAGCTTAGAGATGAGTTTGCCCAAAGGAAACTTGCTGAGGTCCTCAGGACTGAGCAAATTAACCAGCCATGGCTCAGCTCTGGGACAGTGACCAATGATCCTCACACGTGTGAGATGTCCATCCAGTACAACTGGCCATACAAAGGCAGAATGCAAGTAGTGATGCAAGAGAGATGCTGCTTAGATGGCAGGTCTGCTCTGGTGATTCACTCTTCTGATTTGGTCATGAGAAAGTGCAAGTCATGCTCCAGCTCCCTGGCTATCATTTGTGTGATGTACCTTCCATCTGTGTAATTCCTTATCCAAGGAATGAGGCAGTGTACTAAGTTTTATAAGCAAGAATCTTCATAAATGTAATACATTAGCTTAAAAGCAGCATAAAGATATATTTAAAAGATAATTTAACTCTTTTTTGTCCTTGCAACAGCCATTCACTCAACAAAATTATCAAGCTTTCCAAGGAAAAAATGTAGTAACATTTACACAGAAAAATAGTCTTGTAAGGAGGTATATCTCAACAAATTCATAAGTCCATAAATTAGATGTATATTCTGAATTTGTTCCCCATGATTTTTCTTCAGTCAGTGGGGAGGGATAGGCACTTTAAAGATGACCAGCACTAGTAGATACATTTTAGTAAGGAATCTTAAAACCACTTTTTGGAGGTAACAGGTAGCTATTCTTGTACTCCCATAAGTAAATAGGAAGAGATGTTACAGCCTTTATCTTCACCTCTTCACTTTCTTTCCCCTTTCCCCGCTAGCTCACGTTTTTGGGCCATATGAGAACCTTCTAGGGCTATAACTGTAAAAAAATAAAATTATTTTAGCCTGAATCCCTTCTGTAAACCATATTGCTGTGGCCAGTTCCTGCCAGCATCAGAGAGGGGAAAGCATACAGGTAGGAAGGACTAATCAGCTCCAGGGGAACAGGGGAACTGCTCAGACCTTAATGTTCAGCAGATAGGGCAGCAAACTGGGGTCCTGAGATGACCACAGGGAATTCAACTGAAATCTTCAATGACTCCTTATCACAAGATAATGAGCACAAGTGTACTATTTTATTTATGTCCATGTTTGTCTTTTGCAAATTGGTCTCCTGGTTGAGAACCCCCAGCCACACTTGGCATGTGTGACCCTGGCTGCTCGGGGTGCTGTGGGTAGGGGTTGTCACCCTGAAGGGCACAGCAGTGAGTCCAGAACAGTGTCCACAACTATGAAAACAAACAATTATCATATCTTTTGCAGTTTGGTTTCAAAACATGCACAGTGGATTTATTCAGCCTACATTCACAGCTTCATTTTACAGAAAAGTTTTTGCCAGGTCATTCTAAACACACCTCTACCCTTTTGAATCAAACAATGTTTTTCAGATATTCTGAGGCAAGAATTACACATACTTTAGAAAACTCAAGTGTTGATTGATCTTGGACATAACAATTCTGGGTTTAAAGATTTCATTTGGAGTTTACTGAGTGCTAAAATTATTCTGGAGTGTATTTTCACAAAAAATTCTCCTTTAAACATCTGCCTTCTTATCTCACTGGTAATCAAATAGGTTCCAGATCAGAATTCTCTAAATATGCAAACAAGTTGATGGGTGGGATTTTGCCTGTTTACAACATGTCATTACAATCCTGCATTTGGGAGTCAGCGGTGACATTCTGCAGTTAATTCTGGGACACAACTTTAAAAGGGCTGTTAGTGTTTGCAATGTTGAACAAATATTCTGAGATACTTGAAATCCCTAAATCTCATCTCTGCATTCCAGTGCAGTGTATCCAGAACAATTGTTGTGTCCCATGTGAATAGCAAGGAGATAGTTTCATATATCAGGGTAGAAATATGGGTCTCCAAAAATTAAAATTATCTCAAGATGCAGTACTGTATGAGGGCTATAAGGCAGTGCCAGGATGCCACCAAGCCTGAGGACTTTGACATGTGCAGGCTCTTCAGTACCACAGAGGTGTGCAGAGCCCAAGGACCTGGTCAATCTGACCATTTCCTTGAGAGTTCAGGAACCCAGATCTGAGATATGGGAAAATAACAGACAGAAACAAGTGAAAGGGCAAAGCTGGATTGCAAACACATCACAGAAAGTTGCAATTCAAACACCCAGACTGCTCTGAGGAAGCTGCTTTAGTGCTCTGGAGCAGCTGTCTTGTATTTTATTGGACATAAACTCCTTTTGCAAATATGGGGATTTGCTCTCTTCTGACATCTGTCTTAGTTTGAGAGAGATTATCAACAATAGTTGGTGAGAGCTGTGTGCAGCTGAGGACAGAAGGCAAAAAGATATCTTTTGTAATTTTTAAAGAGCATTTTGGAATGTTCCAGACAATTTGAAAGTGTGGCCTCTTTCCTCCCTTACTCTCACTGAGGGGTCCCCAGTTTCTGTTTTCCTTTTATTCTGCAGTTTCAGAAAGATACCTATATTTATATGCCTCTCCAAGAAAACATTTACAGCTGTCACTGAAGGACTACAGGAGAGAAAAATAGCCTACTTTCAAGTAGAACTATTGCTAAACTGAAAACATGAGAGAGAGTAAGTCCCAAAAGACTGATACTTTATGGCTCAGTCGTGAAGTAAATCTCAAAAAATACAAAGGGTGTTGAAAGCTTATGGGATAAGCTTTCTTATGTGTGGTTGTCTCTGGAGATAACCCTTCCAACAGCATCCACTTTCTGCATGAAATAGAAAAATTTATCTACACCTCTTTCTGCACTTATTTTAAGCACAGATCTTTTCATGAGCTTTTCTTCAATCTAATAAACCTCTAACTTCCAAACAACCATGTAATAAAATCAGTATTTTGATGTGGGCTTAAGGTGTGTGTGTGTTTGTGCTCAATTTGGTAAATGAAAAAAAGCATTTTGACTCATGTATTGTACTAAAGGGGAGGGAGTATTTTGAGTTATGAAGGTCCTTCAGTGCAGGGCATCTGTGAAACTGTTATATGAGATCAGCTGTTCTCCAAGACATACCTGTGACTTTAACATAAAGACTTGTAATGTACATATTGTATGTATACATGGCAATATAAACAGTTCATCAATCACAGTAACATTTCTACCCTGCAATTATGGAGGAATTCAGTTGAATTTTCAGACTTCCCTTTTGTTTCTATCTCACCAAAATAACTTAATCCATCTGAATAACTCAATTTCCCATGCTGCTTCTCATTCCTGTAACCAGAGGGTTTGGGGCTTTTTTGACTTGTTTGGTTTGGTTTGGGGGGGGGTATTTGTTCATTTGTTTTTGTTTTTAAGAGTCAAATAGAAACCACATACACACACACACATATACACACACACATACAAAGATTGTAAATTACTTCTTAAATTACCAACCTGCCTGCTCGGATGACTTTTTCTCCCCATAACTCAATATATCTTAAAAATGTTATTATTCTTGTTTTGTTGTGAGATTTCAAAGCTATAGAGATTGAACAAGCAAGGGAAATAATGCCATGTAATCTAATGTTCTGCATGCAGACATAAACAATGAAGATTAGTAAATACACATTTCTGAGATAGTGTTTCTATCAAATTTTCTATTTGTTTATTGAGAGGCTGGATTTACATCTAAGTGTCATGGAGAGTTTTTAAATATATAACATTTGTATAACAATCCTGTTTTTTTCATTATCTCTGTGGCTATCATTTAGGAAAGACAGAGTTCAGAGGAACTGTAAACATCCCACTGCAGGGCACAGCTCACTTCTCTGATATGAGCAAGCAGGAGACAGTGAGAGGTTTTAAGACACGTACCTACTACAGGTGCCTGCTTAATGAGAGATAAGAGATTTGGGGTTTCTTTCATCCTTCTGGGAGGCAGGATTTAATGCACACTGAGTGCCAAGATTATAGCTACACCTTAAGAGTGCTGCTTTCTTGTTCAAAAGGAGCTGTATGATCCCAAACATTTCCTGCTTTGCTGCTTATAACAAGCCTGTGATGCTTCTAGTAGTTGCACAGTGAATGGGGAACTGCAAGTGTGATGTTTGGAAAAAAGTGGTGCAGAGGACGAACAAACAGGTCGTATGATGTTTAACATTGTCACAGCTTGAGATCTTCCATGCTCAAAGGTTTTCTTTATGTAGCATATTCCTGTCTTAGTATTCTGTGCTGCCCAGCATTTTAAGTTGGTTTTCATAAAGTTTACAGATTAAGAATTCATGGAAAATTATTACTTTTAAAGCACAGGGCAAAGGTAGCATTTTCCAAGTTGCTGGCTGTTAAAAAGATGGCCATTAAAATAAAGGATTACTATTGCAAAACTGCTTTTTAAATTAAAACCAATTCTTTCAAACTACTACTCTTGCCAGAATTGTGAGTTTGGTGACTAAGGCCTAAAACAAGAAAAAAGGATAATCAGAGCTTAAGAAATCCAGTGACAACATACAGCGAAGACAGAGGGTGGTTGATGAATGGAAAAATCTAAGCAAGCCTAAGTGTCTTTTTTACTTTCCTATTTTATGACTAGTGAAGACATCCACATTAGTCAGATCCCCAAGCTATAAAGCTGTGAGAGCTGGGACATGGGAACTGTAAGTGAAACTGTGTTTGCCTGACCATCCCAACAGGATGCAGGAGTTAGCAGGTGCAGACTCCAGGCAACTTGGAGAGGCTGGGGATGGAGAGGGAGTGAGGGCAGCTGGCTGAGCCCCAGGACTTGATTCCTGAGTTCAGTGCATCCCTGAGGAAAGCCAGAGCTTATCATCAATTACCCTTCTGAGTCCCTCACCTGTAAGAAGAGGACAGTGTTACTGCTGAAATTTAGGAATATACAATTCTCTAAATTTAAATTTTATTCACACTGCTAAAAAAATGGATCAGCTACTGTAATCCTTCTTGCAGCAAATAAGGTAAAATTGCTCCTGCAGCAAGCACATTTCTTTCTGCCCTGAAAAGAAAACAGACTATTCCTGCTTGCTTGTATAGGCTTCTCTAAATCTCACCATCAGGAAGGTTGTTTCTCTCACTGATCCCTTCTCTGTCTGCACAAGAATTTCTCATCTCCAACCAGACAGGTCTGAGAGAGGTTCAGTTGGTTATCGCTCTTCTGGAGATCATGGAACACCAATTTTGTTTAATTTTAGATCAACAAGTGATCTATGCATAAAAAAAAGTGACTGGCCCTGAATTTTGTTCCCTCATCTCTGCATTCACTTTGTGTGCTTGCAGAGGGGTAGGCAAGATGCACGCATCCCCCACTACAGTTACAGGTGTCACACACACAGTCACACCTAAACTTAACTCCTTTCTGGGCAGAGAGCCTCATTCTGTGCTATTACACAATTTGAACTATTTCTTAATCACAAATATAATTATTTAGTTTAATAGTTGTGAAACCTGTTTCCAGCCTTACACAGGCAGAGATTCACCAGTCAAAAAAAAAACCCTGGAACATTATTTACTTGTTATTACCAGCTATATCCATATGTGCTTTTGCATGAAGTGATGAGGTGGTAGAAGAAAAACACACTTTTTTATTTCTCATAGCTATTCTTTCATATCTCCCACATATTAATATGAAAATAATATTTGACAGAAGAATGTGTAGTTTGTTCTAAGCTAGACACCCTTGTTGCTTTGCTAACTTTTTACCATATGGTTTTCTAAACTTCAAACTTATGAGATAAATGTTCATTCTATAACTTGGAATTCATATGAAATATTTTGTATAAATATTGAACAACAACAACAACAAAAAGAAGCTGTTCTGCATGTTTTGGAACAATGTAAAAAAATGTAATAATGCAAAATAAGAAGTATAGTGTTTTATTCAAGGCTGTAAAATCAACAGGCATTTTACAGCTGAGATTTTGTTCCATTTATGCAGACAATGAATGTTTGTGAATTTTTAGCTAGACTTGACAATGTAATCATTTTAACAGCAGAAGTAATTAGAGAAAAGAGGTAAAATACTGAGAACAAATGCTGTTGTAAAAAACCCACTCACTACTGAAGTTAATGGGAAGCCGAGACACTACTAAATGGCACTGCAGAGGTGTTTAGAAATCATAGAATTAATTTGTTAGCAAATTATTATCACTGGAAACTGTATTTTAAGACAGAAAACATAAAGTGTTATGTCAGGAAGAGCTCAGGATTTCCTTGAGAAGTGTTTTGCAAGATCCAATAAAAGAAGTGAGTTCCAATGGAAACATTTAACTTTCTTGTTGAGTATTCTCAACGGCAGCAGGCAATTTTTCCTAGGTTCTTGAAGGAACGGATACTTCATCAGCAGGAAGGTAATTTCTTATTAAGAGATCTCTCTACTTTGTAGAAAGACATAATTCTACAAACAAATCACTGGAAAAGTCTATAGGTATACAGATATATATAGACTTTTACAGTCTGTAGTCTATAGAGGTAGCTGAAATACTATCCCTAACACCCAAAGGAAAAATAAATTCATCAAGAAATACTAGTGATAAAGATTAATGTCTTGATGGAAATTCAAAGAATTTCTATGATTGTAGCTACTTCTAAGCAACTGATTTTCCAAGATTCAATGCTTGACCAAACAGCTGAAATCAAAATTGTGTGTTTAAGAGAATCTAGACTCAGGTACAAACACCTAATTTCAGCCATGAAAAGGTTGTGTCTATCATTGACAGGTGGTCAGGAGTGACTAGCTGGCTCCAGGCATGGGGGAGAAGGCAGGGCCTGAGTGGTGCTTTCTCACTCTCACTGGTGAAGGGGAAACTCATGAGAAGGAGCAGATGGTCCTGCAAATCAATGCCCAGTTGTGCAACTGGTGTCATCAAAGGGATGTGGCTTTTAAAAATACAGGGTCTTTTGTGAGGATTGAGGACTGTAAGGAAGAGATGGGGTCCACCTGACAAAGCCAGACGTTTGCTCACACGCTGATCCACTTGGTGAGGTGTGCTCTAACCTAGAAATCATGAGGGATGGAAATAACAACCTGTGGAAGACAGCACTGAATGGGGTGGAAAGCAAAGGGGGAGGGGGACAAAGACAAGACATGCATCAGAATCAATTAGAAAGGTAAAGAGACATCAACTTTAGGAGTATACAAAGACCTGCAACCTGTGGTGGAAGCAGGAGAAAGCAGAGCTCTGCAAGGAGTCACAAAAATATTGGAATACCTGAGACATGGTGGAACGGTTTGCATAGCTGGAGGGAGCAACAAGAAGGAGAAAGCTCTACAGAAAACATGAGCAGGGAAGGCAAGGAGAAGGGGCTGCCCACTGTGTGGAGGTGCAGGTTGGATTTAGGGAGCTCTTCAAACAGAGAAGAGGCTGGAAAGGCAGACACTGTGATGGGTTCTTGTCTCAGACCCCGTGGTTATGGTAAAGAAATGGACAGAGATTTCTTTAAACTTAAGGGTATTTCTGGTTACACCCCCTGGTTCTCATGGGGAACTCGACCCAAGATCTGCTGGATGGGCAGCTGTGGAACACAAACAGTTATTCATGAGCATTCTTAGGGGTAACTTCTCAATACAGGTAGTGGATGGGGCTGACCAGGTCTCCCAGGCATCTGTTCTTGGTCTTGGTTGTTCAGGAAAGGCCATCAAGCCACAGCAGAGCTTTCACTGAGAGATTGAGTCAATGTCCAAGCTGGGACAGCTGCAAGACCTGACTGGACAAATCTGGACTGACCCAGCAGCAAACCCTGCTAGGAGTAGGAGGTTAAACTAGAGACTTCCTGAGGTCTCTTCCTACCTGAATTGTCCTATGATCCTATAATTTGCTGAAAAACAACTTGCACAGATGGATGATTATAGGCAGTTCACAAATAACACAGTTCACTCAGCCAAACCAAATACCATCTGTTTACCAAAGAGGTGAAGCTGACAGAAAAAGGGTCATAGTTTCAGGTTTCTACACCATGACAACCTGGGTCAAATGTACAGTAAAACAGTGAGTTATATCAGTCAATTGGCACGTGATGACATTCATACAAGGAAGAAACCATTGTTTAACAGTTTACAGATGTCATGAAATAATTTGTTTGAAGAAACATAGAGTAAACACCCTTACTAGGGACGACTAAAAATCTGTATTAGTCTTAGCAAGGTTAAAACATCAATGAAATAAGTATTTTTGTATGAGGTCTGCTAGTAATAAAGTCGGGTGTGACTTTGACTTTATTTACAAAGGTAATTCTTGAATTTTTGGGAGAGAGGAGATATAATAGAAGTTGGACAATATATCATTTTAAGATTAAGATTTGCCAGCATGGGTTAAAAAAATTTTCTGAGGATCTTTTTAGTTATTTTACTTTGAAATATATTGAGGAACTCGAAAAAGTTTAGTTCTGCTTGTGCCAATTCACATCCAGTTCCAAACTTTGTCTTCTTGCCCTCTGAATTTTGTCTTAACTCTTTGAATAAAGCTTTTCCACTTTAGATGGATTTTTATGAGAATTCATCAGCAGTCATTTGCTTTCACTTGGAAACCCTTGTCAGTACAGGAATATTCACAGGGCTGCCACCATGTGAATGAACGAGGACTGAATGTTTGTGTGCAGTAGATGGTTGTCACTCTCCTGACGGCTCTGACACACTGAGTGTGTCACACTTTGCCCTCAGCTATTCTGATTTCTCATCAGCTCTTACAGTGGTGCCAATGACTGAGAAAATCTAGAAACAAGCCATTTTCATGGGAAGAAGTGTACATTCTTTCCTTAGAATTTAAGGTCATCTTGGATGGTTTTCTTTTCAATATGGTGCTTTGCTTTAGCCAACACCATACTGTTCTCATGAAGGTATAATTTCACCAGCAGTAATGAGCATGCCCTCTCTAGTAAGACAAAAGCCTTTACAGTAAAATAAAAGGTCAGTGGAATTCTGGCATATATCCAGAGGTTTAAATGAAAAACAATGTTTGGCAAAACACTCACAAAGTGAGTTCCATGCAACCTCCCAAGAACAAAACATCAAAATCAAACCACGTTAACTAAAATAATGCAGCATAATACACCTTCATCTTATTTCTCATTTTTGTTCTCTGGCTTATGGACAAACACAGCTGTTTCTGCAATGTTAAACAAAAGACAGCTTTGTTTTAACTAAATACATCCCAGATGGGAGTGTCTCCTTGCAGTAAATCACACACTTAGTGCATGGTTTTGAAGAGACTTTTTCAGAGATTCTGCTCTTTCCATAGGGTTTCTCTCTGGGCTGTAGAGCAGCAACCTGCCTCCTTCAAAATACCAGTGCACCTACAGCCTTGTTCCCACAGCCTAAAAAGTGTGAAAATACTGCATTTGGTAGGGAATGCTGCTCAGATATATTACAGAGTGAAGTCTTCTATCTAGTGTGAAAATCATAGTAGATGGAAACTTTGGAAAGCTCCATTTAACTAAAATCTTGAACACAGTTAAAAGAATAATTATTTTAATCTTTAACAAAATAATGTAAATCTGGAACATAAAGAAACTTTCCAAATCAGGTAATACTTAAAATAAAGAAGTTGGCTAATTCATCCCAACAAACTTTCACTTTCTACTGAACATGTAGTTACTTTTCTGGAAAATTATGATGTCCCTTAGAGGAATTGCCTTCCTGAACAATACACAGCTCACAGGACGCTAAGAAGATACAGGAAGGTGTCTTTTTTTCGGAGAAGCAAAATCATATATAACATCAGGAGAGAAGCCACCACTAGGTGGCAAAATGGTGTTTCCAATGTAGTAACCTCGGGACCCAGGTTCATTGATGCGGTTTTTAGAAACTTGTTTGCCCAAGCAGTGGTGGTTAGATATAAATAGCGCATTGTAATGTCGCAGTGTGTTTCAGTTTGCTGGAAAACAACCTTGGGCTTGTAGCCTGACTTCACACTGCTGCTGGTAGGATTTCTCCTACTGGGTAGTCATTCTTTGGCAGAAGTCAGTAGTCAATAACTGCTCATGTGCAAGCCCAAATTCCAGTCTCATTTCCATCTGACATACCAGGTTTGATGAGACAGCTAATCACTCACAGCATAGCATTGAAGACTAAAGAACTTCCTGGCATTTAATCTTGTCTGGCACACAATAGGATAGGAGCCACTCTGACCTTGTTAAAATCATGTGAGTATGAAACAGGTGAGATGGAGACAAGAGTCAGTTCCCATTTAGAGGTAAAGCCTAGGTACCATTTTAAAGATACTATAAAATAAAATATAAAAATATTTGGTACTACAGGTAGATAACACAGATTTCCTCTGCCAGCTGGGACGGGATGTGATGCTGTGAGCTGCTGGTCTGACCTCCATGAGCTCTGAGCATCCATCAGCCCACGGAAACAAGCCTGTAATGTGCAAACAGTGCAAACACTGCACTGCAGGAAAGGGATAAAACCACTGCAGTTAATATCTAATCTGAAACGCAAATGAAAATAGGCATTATGGGACATCCTTTAATACATACCCTTGTGTAAGGCCACAGGACTCATCGCTGCCTCTTAACTCTTTTCTCTTGGCTTTTAGTTGCCATGGTGATGGAATAACTTTTTCTCTGCAGCCTGTTGTCCAGCCAACACTAAATCCATTCCCACCTCATCCTTTACAGCGTGCCCTGTCCACTTCACATTTGTATGTTCTCTTCTTCTCTCTCTGTATTGCTCTTGAACCACTCCTTTGTCTGTTCTGCAAACTAAATTTGCCCTTATAAACCTGCCTTGGCTGCAGAGCACCTGGATCCCCAAAGAAATATAAGATTTAACTGACCCATAGAGTGCAGAGTAACTGCAAAGGGAAACGTGTACTGGAACTGTTGCAAATCAAACAGAGGCTAAGCACAGCTTGCTTTGCCTCTGAACCTGTTTTCATTTCCCAAGCAGTTAATATTTAAAGCAAACAGCATGATTTGAGTATGCTCCAGTACGGGACATTCCCTGGCTGTCGGGGAGCCAGAGATTTGCAGCAGCTGGGACCAACCCAGCCCAGCCTCAAAGGCAACTTCAGTCTCAGAGAGAAAAAACTCAACATCTTGTCTAAATTACTTCCATCCCGCTGTACCCTGTCAAATCAACACAGTGTGATCAAGTGAGGAAATAAAATGAGGAGTATGGTCCCAAAGGGCATCTCACAATAACACCCTCAGCTCTGCATTGCAGCCTTCACAGACACTGCTGTCAGCCCCGTGTACACTCACCCGGGGCCACATCCAGCATATAGCTCATGAAGTCATGAAATTGGGTTATTAATGAATGAATAAATGAAAATTCTAAAAAAGAGGAATATGAAATCAACCTGAACTGTAAGGAAAATAGAAAAAAAATCAAACCTCTAAATATTCCTTATACTTACTGATTTAAATTTGCTATTGGTAGATCATAATTTTTTGAATTCTCACAAAGAAAACATAATTATATGTTGTCTGACTGTTGTGCCTTTGGTTTATACTATGTCTCTTGAAATGAACTTTTCAATTAATATTTGATTCTATAATTATAAGTTTCAAAGGAAAATTAATTTTCTATTTACAATAGAAAATAGATGCTGTTTGGGAGAGGGGGATCTCTGTTGGGCTGAGGCTATATGTTCTCTTACTGGCTAGCAGGTATAATACACTGTATCTGTATAATTTGAGGTAAAGCCTCATTCAGAGATCATTTTCATGGAATCAGAATAGTTTCAGTTAAAATGGTCCTTAAAGACCATCTAATTCCAAACTCCCTGCCATGAGCAGGGACACTCTCCACTAGACCAGGTTGCTCAGAGCTCCATCCAACCTGGCCTTGAACACTTCCAGCAGCCTCAGCTTTTCTGGGCAAAACATTCTGAACAAAATATCAATGGAGCTAAAAGTAACACTCAACAGGTTTTCTTTTCTCTCTCTTTTCTTTTCTTTTCTTTTCTTTTCTTTTCTTTTCTTTTCTTTTCTTTTCTTTTCTTTTCTTTTCTTTTCTTTTCTTTTCTTTTCTTTTCTTTTCTTTTCTTTTCTTTTCTTTTCTTTTCTTTTCTTTTCTTTTCTTT
>VZTB01009515.1:1334588-1357056 GCA_013397245.1 Thryothorus ludovicianus
CTCTCCTCTCCTCTCCTCTCCTCTTCTCTTCTTTTCTCTTCTCTTCTCTATTTTTAAATACAAAGCTTAAATATACATTTGTACAGAAGAGAAAAAATCCATATTTGGTCTTTTTTTCAAAAGTCAGAGGACAGGACACAGATGAGAAACACTCTGCTTCTGACTTGATAAATGCACAATATTTCTGCAGAAATACAATCAGTATTATAGGGTTCACAATCAACATACACCCAAAAGTCTTTCCAAGAACATGAAGAGAGATTCCATGATTGTGTCAGGTGGGTAAATTATTCTCATCAGGTCTGCCACACTTGCCAGTATGTTTAGGCCAGTATGTTTCTGAGAAAACAACCCAAATATTGATAAACTCAACAAGCCCCAGGCAGGTCTGCTTCCTCCCAGGAACAAAGGGACTGGTGTTATTTGCAGAGTACTCACATTACAGAAAATCAAGGGAATGAGAGTGCAGTAAAGACTGCACTGGCAGATGGAGAGCTGAATCAGTCAATATTATTGTACATAATTCAGCTAAAAAATCCCATTTGTAATCTACTAGAAAACCTTCTTAATTAGGACATGCTAATGGCAAGTCTGTTCTCTCTTGAGTGGGCATACTGAATAAAAACCTGTTTTCAAAAAATGCCTAGAACATAAAAAATTGAATGAAATAAAATACTGACCTTCCTAAAAGTAATACTCACTACCTTACAATTTAGCCTAATATTTTTTTTTTTATTCCTGTAATCCCAGTCAGGCCACATCTTTACAAAAGGTGAAAATGCAGGTTTCATTCATCTGACCTGATATCACCTGACCTATTGGTGCCAGAACAACATACGTGCATTATACTGAAATTATGTTAATAACAAAAAACAGTGGCTGTGGTACATTTTGGGCACTTCAGTGTCTCATGTAATGCATCATAATTATCACTAGGTGATTTTAGAAGTTTCTGAGTTTTAGCTGTCTGTCAGAGCAGGTTTCAGGACTCTGATTTAGCTGCCAGTGGTCACCATAGCCTCAGAGGTGAAAAGATTCCAACCCTTGCTGCCAAAACCAGAGCTATCAGGATGAGAGCAACCATAGGCAGGTTTTGTGAAAAAACAGAGCTGGTCAAAGAGTAAGAAAGAATCCTTAAATCACAAATCCAGTATGTGGTGGAACTGAAGCCAGAAATAACTAGCTATCTGTAACTTAAAAGCCTCTCCTTCAGGCTGTGTTGCATTTGGTATGTGCCACAATGCATTCCACTTTGGCACAGCAATGGACAACTTGGTTGCCCTTCAAACAGCACATCAGTTAGTAAAGACTTCCCATGCATCTGAAAGTGACTCATAGTCTGAATTATCACAACAAATCATTTTAATAGAGATACTCATGTTAATAACTAAATGCATATAGCTCATGTAACATTGCATATGAAGACAAAATATTGCTCCTTAGTGTTTTATTAAACAGTTGAATGCTTTCAAAAATTGGAATGTCAGACTGTGTCATATTACACCATTTCATAGTTATTTTTAATTGAGCATTCTGACAGGAGTGAGTATTTACTCATTTAAAATAAGTCAAATTTATACTTAGACATATCACAGACTTAGCATTTCTTACAAAACTGATAGGAAACACAAGCTCTGGCAGCTGTTGGTTTGTCCAGAACACCAAGGTCACGAGCAGAACCTGTTGTTGATCCTCTTAGTTTACAGTAAACCCAACACACCTTTCAGGCCACACCTTGTTTACGTGGTTTCTGTGAAGATGATTGATCTGCAGCCTTTTACAATGTAATGTTTGTATTCCTTGTCCCTGTGACTGAAGAGTAACATTACCAAGAGAATTAATGTTAATGCTTGGGATGAAAACCATGAGAAGAATTGGGTCAATTCACATGCTTTTGTACTAATCAGAATTGCTTTGAGCAAATGTTTTTCAATAGAGCTTGACAAACGTGATTTGTTTCACCAAACTATTTCACATTTCACAGAATCACAGAATTAACTAGGTTGGAAAAGGCCTTTGAGGTCATCAAGTTCAACCTCTGACCTAATACCACCTTATCAACTAAACCATGGCATTGAGGGTCACATCCAGTCTTTTTTTAAATACTTCCAGAGATGATGACTCCACCGCCTCCCTGGGCAGCAGAGGAGGTCAGTGACCTGTAGGTATGATGAACAAGAAAGTCCAGCAGTCCTTAATATTTCACTGAACTGTCAGTAGCATTTCAAACTAGGTGCCTCTCTTTCTGTACAGTTGGTACAAATATATAAATATGATAGAAACTTTAAAATATCCACAGCCTGGTACAATCAGGCTTCTTGAATGCATTTTATTTCCACAGTTTGCTTTTGGAGTTGATACTCCCTGAACTCACAGATCTGTGTGTTCACATGCATTCATGCCAAACCCCAGAGCCTGCTCACCCTGCAGTGTGTGCATTGCCACTGCTCTGGTGCAGACCCAGAGAGCTCACACAGCCTCTCCTGGGGGCTCTGGGGATGGGGTCATGCCTGCTGCTCTCAGCCCTGGCATCTAAAGCCGTTCTTAGAGATAAAATCACGGGACTGAGTCAGCCACTCCAGCTGTTTGAACAGTTTTCACCCTATTTCAGATGAGCAGTGAGGTTCAACCAGCACTCCACTCATTTCTCTGAGATCTCCTTGTCCTCCCTGTAGGACCATGAGCTTGAACAACGGACCCACAACAAAATAAACACTGTGTTCCTAATTTAAAAGATGTATCTATATGAGCACCTAGTTCACAGAAAAACCACATCTTTTAGGCTGTAAAGCTGAAACATTTCTTTGGGCATGTTGTGAAGATCATCTATTTGAAGTAGTGTCAGCCACTATTCAAAGCTACACAATATGCCGTTTGTGTACTATAAATAAGAATGCACAAAAGAAGAAAAGATGCAATTGTGTTTCATCTTGGACAGTTAAATGGAGCAATTATTTCTGTTTTCAGATTTCCCTTTACACCTTTTATATAATGGAATTATTTTTTTCAAAGCTTTCCATCAAAATACACAATTTCAAAATCACAGTTGGCATAAATCAGTTTTGCTGTCCTTAGTGGAATTCTGTTTATTTGTAAATTTGATAATTTGCTCAACAGAGCTGTTGTGCCTACACATATCATAGCTCAACTCCATTAAAATATTGTCAAATAAAAATATAAAAATGCATATAAAAATATAAAATACATTAGCACATTGATAAATTAAAATATTAATAATTAGCAATAATTAAAATTATTGATAAATAATCATTAACAATAAAATTAACTAACTGTGAGGGTCCTTTTTTCTGTGGAAACATAAAAGTTTTAAAATACCATGGGATGTCTCCACTTTTGGGATATGGAGTATAGCATTTTGTAATAAAATTTCATTGCACTACAAACTCATTTATAATACTTTACTACAATGATATGTGGACCTATTGTTTTAATACTTCTATTGTTTTTCTTGTTCCCTTCTATGCTGCCCTATATTTCAGGTTCCTTCACTGAAATACTTTTTCAATCAATTTCCCTGTCATTCAGGTTAGGTGGAATTCCTGTGTTCAAGCTTTAAAATCTGAAGTGTTGCAATCTAGGTTAGTCATACAGGTTTCCTTTGTAATCACTGTAAAGGGTCTGATAAATCTGAGGAGTGACTCATCTAATCCCCAAACGATTGAATACAATAGAAGACAAAATGTCTTTCAGAAGTGTCTCTTCCACATTGCTTATATCCAGGTAACACTGACTAGATAAATTGCTTGGATTAGATACCCCATTTCCAGACAGTTAAAATAATAATAATAAAAAAAAAAATATCCTGACCCATTAGTAGTGTGAGGGGAGTTTGGAGACACCTTTAACCACCATGGCAGCACAGATACTGGCATGTACTGTGAGCCCACCTGAGCCAAAAAGGTTAAGCCGAGGGCAGCTCCAGGCTCCTACAGGCACCAAGCACAGGTCAAGGAACAGGAAACTGCTGCCGTGTCTGTAGTGCCAGCAAGTGTAGAGGTGAGAGAGATGGAAAGCGTGGGCTGAGACAGGCAGGTCAGAGAACAGTGGGAGTACTACTGCACATCAGTGCTCACTGAACTGAGCACATCTAGCTTTTATTGTCCTGGAAGAATTTGAGGATTCTTTTTATTTCTCTGTATAGAAAATTCTACAATGCACATTCACATCCACTACATACCAAGACTTTGTAAAAGATGTTTTGATTTATATTGCTCCTCTGGATACCTTTTGCATTAAAATGAAAATGTGTTAGCAGTGTGAGTCCAGGCTGCCTCCTACTTTCTCCTTCAACTCACACACCCACTTCCTCAGTTCCACCAATTATGGCAGCAAATAAAGCGAAGGGCTCACAGGTTTCTCTGGTTGGTAGCACTCAGTCATCTCAGCCTCTTACTGCCCTCAGCAGTCACTACATTTTCTTTGCAGAAGTTTATTGCATCTGCAAGAGGAGGAGCAAAAGTCAGTGTATATCAGCTTCTCAACTGCTACAGGTCACCGCCAGCCACGTTTGATTAGAGGGATACTGGGTGATGACAGGGAGAAAAACGAGCTGAACACAATCCTCTAACCACATTTCTGTCAGACGTATTTGCAAATTATTAAAACATTCATATTATTTTATATAGGAGTAATGAGAAACTCAAATGAACTCTGAGAACTTAGTCTCTGTGCTAATAAAAAGCACAAAGCTAATTTCTTACAAAGAACACCAAAAATTGACAAAGTTGTCATGCTGATAAATTACTATTTGGAGAACTGGAGAATCTAGGAAAACAACTTCAACAACCCTCCAACCTTTCTATCCTTCTCTTCCTCCCTACCAAAATGACCCTTCTCCTTCCCTTAGATGTGAGATGTGGCCAGTGAAAGAATGAAACCAGGTTGAGAATCTGAGGAAAGGCAACAAAAAACGGCACAAGATAATATTAAAAACCATCTGATTGAAAGAGGGAAAAGTCACTGAAGGAAAAAATATTTATGATCAGGCTGCGCAATGAAAGATGTGAAGCCAAACCAGGTACCCAGAAAGTCAACTGGAAGGTAATGACTGCAGTCAGAGTTTTCCTTTCCCACCATTAAAATATTTCTGTTGATCAACAGTAAATTAAACACTGTAGGCAGGAGCTCTATAAGGGGCAGAAATACAGAAACAAAAACCAGATTAAGCTTTTGTTACATTTAATTCTAATTGACAGAAGAACAATGATAGGATTTCTCCAGTATTTCATAATTAATTGAGAAGCAGAACTAATGAGGTTTTCTGGAATCAATAGTGGCAGTCAACAGCACCAGCCCCTTTTGGGCATGTTTTTCACACTAACCATGGTAACAGTGCTAAGTGTTGCCATTAACCTGACTTATGTCACCTGCCATACTATGCATTATTTAATGACCTTTCTCAGACATATAATTGCTTTTTAAGATTAGCAGGTGATTTGTAAGATTGCTTGATCGTATCCCTTGGAGTCAGCTGTCATGTCAGCCCAGCTTTATGCTGGTTTTAAGAGTACAGGAAGAAATGAACTGGCTAAATAGAGAGAGCAAGTGTTCACACAATGCCCACACTGAAAACCCAGAGGGATTTCATAGTAATCTGATGTTCAGAGAATGTAATAATATAAATGACCTATTCAAAGCCATAGAAACAGCTGTAGAGTTTAGCAAAATGTCCTATGATTCTCTGCTAGCTTCTTATTTTGAACACTAGATCTATGCCTGATGTTTTTCCCAGGTTGATTCAATGGCTTTATCAGCTTTTAGTGACAGCATTTGATTTCTACATACTTTTTAAATTTTCAATACAAAATCAGAAGCTTTTTGTCAGACTTGGTTATCATCCCTCATTCCTTCTTTTCAGCTGTGACTGTTTATTTATTGAATTTATTCCACCTACCCTCCAGCTATTAGCTATATATTGTCTCCATAGCAATCCCTCTCTACTCCTGAGCACAAAAGCAAAAGAAGAGGCCTGGTAATTGTGATTTGAGATGCAAGGTGTTATTTTGATGCTTTCAGCAGTGCAAACAGCAGGGAATATGGCACTTCTGACACTTTTGGACATTATCACTGTGCGCATTATTTTTTCCATATTCATGTTTCATCAACCATTTGCAAAATCTCATTTATCTTGACTGACTTTAACATTGGGTTTGCTCATGTTTTGTAATCAATATAAATTTAATGATACTGTGTTCTCATCAGGCTGCTTTCCTCATACAAGTTTACCTTTACACTATATGTCTTAAGAGGTCTTTACAGATTTTCCTTCCTATGGTGCAGGGGGAAACCACTTGGTTAAATTCTCTAGATAACAGGTGAATAAGGACTCTTTCTCTCACAAGCCTTTGCTATGTCTTTTCTATTTTTTTGCGTGTTTTTTTGCTAATACCAAGAAAGTTCATTTTCTCACTACAACTGACAACAGTATAAATCTATTTCCTTGAATCCTTCACAACACATCCTCTACTTGTAAGAAAAAAATACATTTTTGTGTGAGTATGTTAGGAACATCATCCAAGGGATTGGATGTTCTGTTTCTGCTTCATCCAAGGTTCTGCTTCCATGTCAAAACAGTTTTTGTTTATTAACAGAAATGGCAACCTATATTTAGAGTTTACTACAAAGAACTATGCTGAGCAATGTACACATTTACCATTGACTGCAATGTTGCCAGATAGCAGCTGGAACAGAAAAATGACATCTCTGTCACCATGAGGTGCTTTGCATTTTGTATTGCTACTTATAGACTGAATTAAGTGTGGATGGTTCTTTGGAACACAGTGCACTTTAGGCTCTGCCTTGATTATTTTCCTGTCCAGCATGAGCCTTGGCTAAACTTTATATAACAACACTACACTAAGGGTGGACAGTAATACATGTAATAATGGAGTGGAGCAGCAAAGTCAAAAAGAGCTGGCAGAAAATAGCTAAAAAGTTAGTTACATTTATTATGGAAAAATCAAGCTGAGCCCCCAAAGAGGTTAGTGAAGTATAACATTTTCAACTGTGAAGAACCACAGGGAAAATTTAAATGGAGGCTAATGACCCAAAGTGAGTTCAGGCAGCATTGTAATATCTGCTTTTGAAAAATACAGCAAAGAGTACCATGTTATTAAACACTATGCTTATACAGATAAATTCACCCAAACGAAATGAAAAGGATTAAATATTCGTAAGTCTGTTCTTTGACTTGAAGCAGATGAAGGCCATTATTAAATACTACGTGCAGCAAGAGCATTATCAGAAGTTCTGTGAAATTCTCTTAATTGTAAGTTCATTGGGATCAAGATAAAAGTCTAAATAATATTTTCATATCCTTTCTGTTGTAAAGCACTACAGTTCCCTTGATCTTGCTCCCATGCCCTTTGTAAAAATTGCTTTTAGGCTTTTTTGTAGCCCCTTTAGCTACTGAAAGACAGCAACAAGGTCTCCCCAGAGACTTCTCTTCTTCAGTCTGCACGACCCCACCTCTCTCAGCCTGCCTCCACAGGAAAGGTTCCAGCCCTCTGAACACCTTTGTGGCCCACTCCAGGCTAGCTCCAGCAGGTCCATGTCCTTTCCATGTTGGACACCCCAGATGAAGGCACAGAACTCCAGGTGGGATCTTACAAGAACAGAGCAGAGGGGCAGAATCCCCTCCCTCTCCCTGCTGCCCACGCTGCTTTGGATGCAGCCCAGGACACAACTGGGCTCCAAAAGCACACTGCTGGGTCATGTCAGGCAGGTCATGACCTCAGCAACACCCTCAAGTCCTTCTCCTCAGGACTGCTCTCAATCCATTTTTCAGCCAGCCTGAATTTGTGCTTGTCATTGCCCTGACTCCACGTTCTATAGTGAAATGCAGAGATGATGCACAGCTTCAGCTAAACTCCAGGACCAGGGTTCTGAAAAATGATGTAGCTCTTTCCTTCAGTTTTCAGCTCTTTTCTCAGTTTTGCTATTTCCCTTGCTGCCCAAGCATAAATTCCAGACAGCAGAAAGAGGTTTTGGAAACAAGCCACTTTTAGCAAGAAGATAAAATTAGTATTCCTCTTTGCTGTTACTTAAGAGTAAGGAAGGGTCCATGAAAGACTTAAAGTTCAAATCTTTGCATATTTTCTATGTTGAAAGATACAAGTATTTTGGGATTATTCCCTACCTAACTAGGCTTTATAAAGAAAAGCTCTGACAAAAACAGCCTCAAGACATGAATTACTCAAGACATGAAATTATCAATTTCAGGACAATCACATCAGTAAGAACTTTTTGTCAACTCAAGCTACAAAACCCTTTTGTATTAAACAAAACTTCTTTAATGTTCCATGTTGTTTTGAACCAAATTTAATTTTCACTTTCCTTACATTCAGTCTTTTGTATACTTGCTCCAGATTGACAGCACACATCTTGCCAAAAGAGCAGTAGCAATCCAAAGTAGCCAGCCTTGAAGCAGAAGACTGCATTACAAGTAGAGGCTTCTTTTTATGATTTAACATACAAACCCCTCTTCTTGATAAAATTCACCATTCTTATTCAGTTCATACATATTAAAATCAGAAACCTAAAAGCAGATATGGAAATCTTGTTTCCACTGGAACTTATAATTCACTTCTTCGCTACTATAAAGTAGTTTTGTGACTATAAGAAGGTTTAAGGAGGGAGAAAATAGACCAGAGTGAATTATAAAATATTGTCTTTAGTCACACAAAATCAAGATACCAATACCATTTAGTAGTCTCAGCTACAAAAAGGTTGCCATGTCGATGTCCATAACAGTATTTTGGAATACTTACTGGCTACATTAAGAGTCAGCTATTCTTAAGGAAGGAATGCCACAAAAGTACAATTAATTTAAGATAATATTACAATTGCTGCATGTTAGGAACTAAAATTCTTGGTCTCATGCTGGAAGAGAAAGAGAAACTGTAAAGGAAGACCATTAATAATCATTCAGCATTAACAGATTTCTCCTCAGGCTACAGTGAAAAAATAATAGCAGAAATATCAAAGTAGCTTGTGTTTTAATTTCCCTGAAGAAAATTCATATATACACACCTATAAGACTTTTTACTGCAGTTTATTTTTATATATACATAAATATTTATACATCTACTTAGGTCTATATTTATATCTGTGTGTAAAGCCTTTGACTTACTCAGTACAAACAGTGTACACTGAAACACCTCAATTCTGTGTATTTAAGACCTTATTATGACTGGGAGAAAACTCACACTGCTGCCATGTGGTGTTTTCTGATGCAAGTGCAGTTTTTCAGGTATTTCGTTGACATTTTTCTGTGAAATTACTGTTTTGGCATAAGAAACAGCAAATAAGCATTAACATAAAGTCCTAAGCATCATTTTTTTGCAGTGGAGAAAACAGAAAGAAAAGCAGGGGTAGCAAGATGATTTAGCAGCGAGCTAAATTATTTGGATTTGTGAATTCTGGAATTCAGTTCTGTAACTAAATCAGTCTATGGCTATGAGTAAAATATCTCTAAATCAGGATATACATATTTCATAGAAATCAACAGCAGATACCATCACTCATCTGTAGCTTCACAAACCATTTACAATACACCACAGATGTTTTTGCAAAAAAGTGTGCCGAAGGTTGAAGAACTCCCAGATTTTTTATTTGAGCCTTTTCCAGTCTTTCTACCAGTATTTAGATTTCAAACAGCAAACAAATAAAATTTCAAAAGTTTGACTTGATGATCTTGAGGGTCTTTTCAGTCTTAATGACTCTATGATTCTAAATATTTCTAAAATTGGATATTATTAGTTAGAAAATTGAACAACATACTGAAAATGAAAGGTTTTTTGTCCTTCTTCTTTTCAACTTCGTCAAATATGATTCTCATTTTGTACAATGCTGAACATTTCTGAGTTGGCTGATCACGACCCATCTGCATTATGTAACTGTCAAAAGCCTGCCTTGGCCTTGGATAACGTTGAAAGCAAGTATTGTACACAGGGTCACTCGCCATTTTTATGTAATTGTCCAGAGAATGTCCTAGTTCACATTTAAATGACTCTACGATACAAAATTTCTCCCAGCATTCAATCAGCCTTTTGTCTTGCTCTGAATAGATCCTATTAAAAAGCAGAAATGTATGAATAGAGATACCCCACTGCCTGCTTCAACCCACTGGAAGCTGTGACATGCTTGTGAATAAATATATACACATACATAAAGAGGAAGTTAAAAAGTTTGGTGTGAAAAATAACATTTCTGTGTGGATGGGCTAGTCTGCTGTGGCCAAGGCAGTACTGAAGAACACCTATTCCTAAGAAAAAGGCCATGGTTCTTTATATGACACCTTTATAGTTCCTCATCCCTGAAATCCAGCTTGTTTGCTGCCTCTTCATGGCCTTAAATAGGGCACAGCAAGCCATGAGCATTCATTACTGTTTGTACTGTGGGCACTAGCAGAGGGTGTCCAGGTCACACAGACACTTTCAAACTGTGCCGAGGGGCCAGAGGGGGCAGGAACCCAGTTCTGCAGTGCAGGCCAGGTATGGCAGCACTGCCTGGCCTTTTGAGCCCTCCTTGGAGAACAATAATGCAAAGTGTTTTCCTTTCACAGCCCCTTAGCTCAGAACTTGGCCTGCCCCTGCACTGCACAGTGTGGGGACAGTGTCATCCGTGCCTGTAGTCACCACAGTCAAGTCACACAGGCACATCACATGATGGCACAACTGGAAAGCACTATCTCTGTTCTTCCCATTGTCACATTTATTCAGTTACATACATTATCCTGTTTAGATATCAGATGAGAGACTGAGAGGGCTCTACACAATAACATCACTACCAAAGTGAGCTTTTAGTGCCAACACCAATTTCTTTTTCCAGCTACTCACCAAAATCTGAAACTAGTAATAATCAAAACTCATAGCCAGATCCAGTAAAAGACTAGTAAGCCCTATACTGCATTATTAGGTGCCCATACTTCTCTTTTCTAGAGGCTTTTACATGATTTTTTAATCAGTAACATATATCAGGCTTTGAACTATATCTGCAAGGCCCAGCAGCCAGTTGGCTAACAATGAGCAGAAAGGGAGCTCAAAGCAACAGCAAAGTTGGCAGGTATCTCCACCATGTTTCAGAATGAGCTAAAAGCTTCCTTTTATTCAAATTACAAAATTCTATATCACAGCTCTCTGTGGCAAGTCACACAGCTTTCTTTTAACTAGGGGACAATCATTCCACTTTGAGAATCTGCTTCGCTTGGAGGATCTTTCTTTTGCAAGATCATATTGAAGTAATTTCTAATTTCCAATCAGAGATTTGTTACACTTTATTCCTAAATTATTTATAGGCATACTGATAATTAAGGAACTATAAAAAGCAGATTATTTAGTTTAATATTCCATCTCTCACTGAGCCTTAAATTGTGTACTTGTCACTTGAGAAAGAAAGCTTCAGTGGACTCTTCAGTGCCCTGCCTGGCTTGAGGCAGTCACTTCACATCCATCCCTGCCTGTTCCCTGGTACTACCTGGATGTGTGACACCTTCTGAGAGCCTGTCCAGGCTGCTGCCAGATGCAGGGCAGCCAGTTCCCTCTGCTGCTGCTCACATTCCTCATCCTTTTTGTTAGAGCATTCTCCCTGGGCATTTTAATGATGATTTATACTGTAGACTTTCAATTTCCTTTTTTTGGTGCATCCACATTAAGTAGTATTTCAATATTGGTCTCATTAAAATCTCAAGGAGAGATAAAACTGCCTCTCCATACACTTACTCTTTGTTTAGCTCTATAAACAAATTTTATCCCCCTTCCTAGGGCCCTGCAGAACAAGAATTTTAGGATTCTGCAAATGACTGCTTTAGCCTCATCATTACTTAACATTTTGTTGGCCTGTGTGTCACATGCTCATTTTATCAGATATGGTATGATCACTAATTTGAAGTTATCATGCACTACATTGAACAGAAATGAGTCCTGCTTTCTGCAGAACCTTTCTACAAATTCCATCCATCCATGAAAATCTGGACAAACTATTTACATATATGTCACCAATAACAAAAATACATACCTATATAAAGACACAAAATTTCATATACATTTTAAAAAATCTGCCAGCTCACTTCTCTGCAATTCCTCTACGGTCTGAATCATGGAAAAAGCATTTTGCTGCATTTTAAGTCTGAATGTCACGGAATACTTTGTCAGAAACCTTACACATTTTCATCACAGAAGTAAAAGGATTCATTTTTGGAAAACAAAATCCAGTAAAATGTTGGTTGGAATTGATTTTATTCCTAATTTTTACTTCATAAAGAAGTTAATTTTGTATCTGTTTTCTTTTATTTTTGATCATACTGACCAGCCTACTGTAGCAGGGGATATTTTAGCAGCACTATTGCAATGTTATTACCATAATTTTTTAAAAAATAACTTTTCTATATGTATAATCTCATTGCTGCTTTTATAATAGATAATACAATAACATCAGATCTGGTTTTGTAGGAACAGATGCTCGTAAAGATCCATTGTTTATACATTAATTGAAAATACTTCAGAAACAGAAAAGCACAATATAGCCCAAACTCATGCCAACTTTGCCTAGGGAAACTAAGAGTTGGGCAAAACTCTTATTTTGCACCAATATACAAAGGATGCACAGGTCAGTGAATGAGAAGGCTTATTTAACATGAAGGAAACCTACCTAATAAGTGAGTTTAGTACTTCTAAGAATGTTATGAGGGTTGGGGTGAGATTGCAAGGTGGGGTTTGGGGGTTGTTTGTGGTTTGATTTTTTGTTTGGTTGTTTTGGATTTTTATTATAAAAATGCAGTTCCGAATTCTTTTGCTCACTCCCTACACTACTGATCTGCTTTCACTCTGAGACTCTTCTGGGGGAAACTGCCCATGGCTTACAGGTCTGTTGGGAAACCAGAGCTCTGCCCAGCCCTTCACTCCAGGAAGGACTGCTGTGAGCTTTGGGAACTGACACCTGAGAACTGCAGCTATTCATAGACAGAACCATCCTTGTCCATCATCAGAGGAGCCACTGAGACCTGCACAGCTGTCTCAGCTGGCCAGTTTCAGAGCCCACAAGGGATGAGGGGGCTCGTGAGCCCCTGGCCCAACGTGCCAGTCCACAGCCCACCTGTGACAGCCTCGGGCAGTGCAGCTCTGCACTCACCACAGAGCACCTGCCATGATGGCATTGAGCCCTCCTCCTTCTCTCCAGGGCTCTCTGTCCTGCACATGACAAACCATTCTGAGGGCCAGCTCTGTACCTGTATCTCCGTTCATGACCTGCTCTGGATTGCTCTCTCTGTACTGTAACACAGCTCCAGCTGGAGCTCACTGCTTGTCTGGTTCCCTCAGTTTGCCTCTGACTTCTTTGACCTCAGCTGCAATACTGGGCATTTCTAACACGCCTGAGATCCTTTTTCTGGTCATAATTCTTGTCTGCAGCTTGGTCCTACTAATTTAGGGGATAGTTGGATGCCTGACTCTCTTGATTCTAATCCGTTTTAAGCTTTTTTAACCAGTGAAGCACCTTGTGGACAACTTTGCACTGCTGATCTGGACTGCCTATACTTGGACAGAGTGTCTGTCAAAGCTCTCATAGTCAGGGCAATGGTCATTCTGCACACAGCATTAACATTCTGCAGTAACAAACAGTACTCAGCCTTTCCTGTTTAAATTCCTGATAGTTCTTTCTCATCTAAAAACATTTCCTGTTTTTGTTCCCTTAGACAGTTTTATCAATACATAGTTTTCTTAATCTGGGTTCTCCAAATTCTTGCAGCAGAGGCTCACAACTCAGTTTTCTAGTTATACTCAGCCAGGGAAAAAATATCTGGATCTTCCAAATATCCCTCGTGAGAAAAGCCTGAAAGCAGCATCAATTTTCTTGGGAATGAATCCTAGATGCACCAGCCAGAACTCAACATGATGGAGTAAACTGTGTAGAGTATTTCGTCAGATTATTCAATCAGGTGATCTTGCGACAGACAAGGAAGGATTATTTTTGCACACTAGAGGGAAGAAACTATTTTGTTACACAGAGTTTTCATTTCTAGCTTCTTTTACCACTGTCTCCAACATTGTACAATGTAAAGCTACAACCAAAGTCCTACGGATATTGATGACAGTGATTGTCTTTCCTTACAGTGGACCTGGGATTTGGTATTAATGACATTGACAGCGTTTAGGGAATGTATTTTATTTCTATTGTTAATAATATTTTAACACAAAACATATCTGAACAGATTTTCATGTTTTTTTACAAAGACATGTCATGACTGTTTCACCTTTGCATTTTATAAAAAAACATTGCTTGTGTTGCTTGATTTTATTTTGTTCACACAATTGATTCTACAAACTTTATTCAAAAAAAGAAAATCTTTCAGGATCCTCCTCTAGCACATGTAGATTTTTGGAGGGATGGAAGGGTGAGATTTAAACAGATAAACAGAGTACTTCAAGGCAAAACTGCTTAGCTTTCAAAGTAAATATTATGTTCAAAATGTAATTTATAATACCAGGCACCATTAGATATAATGTATTATTCAGCTGAACACTATAATAGTATCCAATTTACAATAAAAATTAAAAATTAATAACTTCGCAACCATCGATTTTCTGTATTCTGCATAGATATGAGAAAAGTGAACTGGTCTACTTAAGAAAAAAAAGTAACAGCCCATTATTTCTACAAGCTTTAAGGATACTGGACATGTAAACAAACAACAGAAAGAAAAACATTACCCAGGCAACTTCTACTAATTTATATAAAAGCAAAGCAAATGCCAAAACAAACAAAGGGGCACTGGAATATAACCAAATATGTTCTGGGTTTATGTGTTCCTGCTGCAAGACAAAGGAAGTAACATTCGAAACCGCTGTTTCCTGCAACAAGGCTCATACCTGCTTAGCTCTGAAAAATGATTACTTTCAGATAAATAAGCAAGATATAACCAGCCTTGTCACTGCATTAGAGAATACTCTGCATATTTATCCAGGTCTTTGTGATGACATAAAGTGTTCTGCCTTTTTTATGCCATTTAAGGAGAATTAAATGAGAAAATTATTCAGTCAACAAAACCACAACATTTTGAATGGAAATAAACTTAGATTTCAAGTTCTAAACTTTAATTGTATCTTTCCTACCAAATAACTTAGGATAGGATTCTAGACAAAATCATAGTAACATTTTTCATTCACCCGGTAAAAACAATGTTTTTTGCAACACAGTGTCAGAATAATTTGTTTAACTACAAAACAATTTTGGAAGATGCTGAGGAGTCTGGCTGTAGGTAGGGAATGCGCTTAAAGACACGTGTAGCTTAAAGCACTTGAGCAGCTCCAGAAGAGAAATTCTGGATGTAGTTACATACAGTAATGGTAAAGTAATAATAATAGTCACATTTCCATTGACTCCAGTGTACCCAGAATGACAAACTTCATTGCTTCTAATAAAATGCCTAAAACTAAGGCTTGTTGGTTTATTTAGATTTACTGGTGTAGCTAAGGAAAAAAGACAAGGTTTGGGGTACACAAGCCCTTCTTCAGCAGCTGTAGAATTCAGAGCTAATTACAAACTGAGAGTAAAAGAAAGCAGAGGTGTAAGCATAACTCTGGATTGAATCTGGGACCTGGTGTAACAGAGAATGGAGAGGAACATTCTGAAGATTCAGCAAACATGTAAATATAAAAGAAATATAAAGCAAAGGCCTTCCTTCAGACTGCTTCATGCCACTGCTCCACAACAATTTTGGAAGAAGGCAGACAGTTTTAGCACTTTGTTTCTTCTCCATCTTTTGTAATCAGGAGAATCTTTTAGTTATAGAGCAAAAATCTCAAGGTCTAGTATTAGAGTCTCTGTTGAGAAGGATAAATTCACTTTGATAAATATTTTGAAGTTATTTGACTTAGTATTTATAGATCAGCACTCACAGTTGTTCAGCATTCTAAAATGGAAAGACTACTGCCATAGCCCACACATAAAGAGTTGCAAACACAAAAAGGACCACTTCTTAAAAAAGTACTTTTCATGTCCATGTAAATATTGTTCAACTTTTATTTGAAATAAAAGAAATAATATCTATTGGATAACATGGTCAAAATTGACTCCTTTCCATCAATACACTTTATCTACAATTTATTTTAAAATTGCAATTATTGAAAAAATGTCTGAATTTCCATAAGTAATCAGTCCTATTCTTTGGTTTCTTGATGTTTTGCCAGCAAAATCATTGCTGGATTTATACTATAACTGGAATTAAATGCTTGTATTAATACATTGTAGAATTAATTTATCATAATAAATAATGTTCACATATTTTCACATGCAATAAAAGAAAACTGACTATTCAAGGTGTCTACTGATATGAGTTGCGTTTCAGAGAATGTGTGAAGACAGTCAGAAAGCTGTTGTATTGTCTAATAGTTATGCTGTGCTTATGTGAGATAAAAATTGATCATTCCTGCAGAAATTTCCCTGACTATCTCATTTAGTGTAACATCTTGTGTAGTTGTTTAATTTACTATACTTTCATTAATCTTGAAAAAATATATATTAAAGTCATTTGAAAAGATGTCAATTTATGAAGACCTAGCATTGTAGCAGGAAATATTATACTGGTTGATAGTTTTGCTTATATATGCTGATGTTTACTTCCTACAATTCAAAATTGATACAGTCAGTATAAAAAGGAGTTTACAGGAATTAAATGATTTTCACTTTATAATTGTAATTTTTGCTGGTGTGACAATTGTGCATGAATGTACCTATTTAGGTACATATCTAATTTTTATTAATGTACAATAACATTTATGAATACAACACTTAGTGTTTCAGTGCTGTTTCACACTAACTGGGAAATAATTTCAATTTACCAATATGTACAAAGGAACAAAACATGATGTAATTGCCCCAAAAGCCATATATTTCATAATAATACAGGTTCACCTGATTTTTTGTGGGTTAATTTATGTATAATCCATTTCTGCTATGGATATGTCCTGAAATTCTGCAGGATTCTGTGCTAGCCTCTTAGCACTACGGAAAAAAATGTCTATCAGTGTGTGTATGTGTCCTCTTATAAATTAATACAATCTTTATTAATAAAGGGCTCCATTTTTCAATGAGGTTTTCCTTTGTTTATTTATACTTTGAAGTCTTTACCATGATTACCAGTTCATTTGCAGGTCAGGGGTGGAACAGGCAGTAGATTTTGTGATTTCTTCTGCTATAACTACTGAGAATTAAATCTAACATGATAATATTTCAAAAAAATGCCATCTTCACAAAAAGAAATCTACTTTTTTGAACATTTACTCCTGGTTCTATCATATTCTAGAAGAGGACCAATCTACAATGTTTTGAACACTGAAATCATCAACCTAGATACTTGCACAACTCATTGGAAACCTGGTCTCTTAGAAAGGTTAACATAAAACGAATAAAATGTCAAATTCCCCTCTCCCCCACTTCTCAGCCTTCTCCTAGCAAAATACATGCAGTCCACCTCCAAGGACCTCTGGATTACACAGCGTGCATACACAAAGCTGATTTTCTTCTCACACCTGTAATTACACTGCCTTCATTAAAATTAACAGAATTCTCACTGTTTATTTCAAGGCAGCAGTGGGTAACACTGAATCCTCGGATGTGCAGAGCACTCACTGGCATACACAGCACACATCTCCTCTCCCTGCCAACAGCACCTCCCTCGCACAATGTACACCTTGGAATCTCCCAAGGCGCTGACAATAATTATTTGCATCCATATTACAAGCACTATAGGTGTCAGCATGCTACTGAGCTACAGCTTAATCAATTCAGTATTGCTCAGCTACAGCGCTGGGAAATTTTACAGCCAAACTTGTTTTGTGGTTCCAAGAAAAATTTCATTTTGACTTAAGCGTATAAAATTTCTTAGTCAGAAAGGCCCTTCACAGAGGTGTTGCATGAGCTCTGCCCTGTCATTAGTAACATTGCTGAACAGAGACATTATCCTAGCTAATTAATATCTAAAGTATCCACTATCCATGAATTAATCACAGTAACGTGAGAGAAGAATCAGCTTTGTGTATGCATACAGTGTAACCCAGAGGTTCTTGAAGGTAGACTGCAAGCACTGTGCCAGAAGATTCCGTAGTGGGGCAGGGGAGCCATTGACATTCAATTCCCATGGAGGGTTTGGATTTGCTCTGTTTAATTATTTTTTCATTTGTTTAAGTTCAAATGGTGTAATACAACTGTTGTTCTAGATTTGGAAAGCCAACCTTGTGCTGGGCTGGTTCCAGAGCACCTTGGGCAGCAGGGCAGGAGGGGATTCTGCCCCACCATGAGCACTGCATCCACATCTGGGCACAGGAGGACCAATGGAGCTGTTGGAGCAAGTCCAGAGGAGGGATATCGAGCTGACTGGATGGAAGGAGCACTGCTCCTTTGAGGAACGTCTGAGAGAACTGGGTTTGCTCAGCCTGGAATAGAGAAAGCCTTGGGGTGACCTCATTGTGACCTTTGGGAGCCTACAAGGAAGATGGAGATGGACTTGATTCTCGAGAGCTTGGACAAAGGCGAATGGATTCCAACTGACAGAGAGTAGGTTTAGATTGGATATCAAGAAGAAATTCTTTACAGTGAGGGTGGTGAAGCACTGGAACAACATGCCCAGGGAAGCTGTGGATGCCCCATTCCTGGAAGTGTTCAAGGTCAGTTTGGATGGGGTTTTGAGAAACCTGGTGTAGTGGAAGGTGTCCCTGCCCATGGCAGAGGGCTTGGAATGAGCAGTATGGAAGAAGACACCTTGCTCCATTCTTTGTGAACATTTTATTTTCTTAGCACAAAAGGAAATTAACTAAGTAAAAATATTGTAGTTCAGGCATTGAGTTATAATTATGCATATAGTTACATGCTTTATTCAGAAAGTATTTTACTTTGCTTCATTTACTTTTTCAAAGGCAGAAATTTAAATTCTTGCCCACTTTCCTCTATTTCTTTTGTAACAACTGTATTCAATTTCTCATATATGTTTCTGTGTACTGTGTCTGGTTAAAGACAAGAGCAAGTAAGACGACTAAATCCAATAATTTAAATTAAAATCTGAAAAACAGCAAAATAGAAGGCTGATCATTATCCTTATAAAACACTGTGTATTCCACACCAAACACAAAAAAATTTTATCTATTAAGCCCATGCAGCAGCAGCTAAAGATAATCTTACAGAAAAATGAGCCCAGGAGCTGGTGATGCAAACTCAAAAGGAGGTCATATCAAACAACAGCTATTTGTTGTTAAACCAAGCAAAACAACAAAATCTCTTGAAATAATCGCTTCTCAGGAATGAGGCTATGAAACACACAGCTTCTGAGCAATCTCCCAACTTGTCAGATGAAGGTAAAAGCTGTACAGTTCTAAATGCAGGGATGAAATACAGAGGCTCCCATAACCATATTGCTGTTGCATAGGCAACACTAGTCAATGAGTTAGCACTTACACATTCCCTAAGTTTTGGAATAAAGGAGATCATTGGTGTACTGTCCAAACACAGACTGGATTTTTCTATTTAACTGTAGTTTCTTTCACTATATAGTAGACTTTTTATCTTAGAAGAAAACACTTTCAGACATCAGGTAAAGATCTGTGGTAGCTCCAGAGAGTGACTCAAGCCTACACTGCTCTGAAGCACCGTGTAAGACATTATTTGTTATAAAGCACTGCACTTACAATATTTGTTCTGAATATTGGGAGTTTCCTGGCCGCAATCATTCCTCAGCCTTCTTGGGCACTCTTTTAAGGAGTTTCTGCTATTCCACTATCCTTAGAGCTGCTATATGTGCGAAGGAACTAGAATACAATAATTTATCACCTGGGCCATTATTGCATAAGTAGAACTGAACAACTGACACTGCTGAACACTGTTGAAAAGATGTCTTATAATTTCAAAGAAGACTCCACAGATATTGGTGAATCTGTACCATGTAGTACTTCCACTTCTGAAAAATTAAAAGTCAATACAAATTGGCTTCAAATTTCAAATGAATGCACATTAGATACTCAGGAGTTGCCCTGTTTTATATAATTCACAGGGTTGTAATAGGAAAAGGTAGTAGAAAAGTCCTAACTATGAAATAAAGTTGACTTGGGTTAAATAGAACTGAAAAGAGAATTCTATCTTTATTTTTAAGACTAAGCTGTATGTGCAAAAGAGGAGACACTATACAGTTCTGTTTTCCAGACACGGGGTGATAAAAAGAAAAGGAACTTGGGTCTATTTCAAACTTTTTGCCTATGAATGTAGTGACAGTGTTAAAGGTTATAAATGACAGAGAGAACACCCTAGCAAACACTCCTGGTCAAAAGTATACAAATGTTATATTAATCTATAATTAAATGAGACAAAATCCATGCAAAGTTGAGGCGTCCTACATGTAGCGTCTCCATCTTTGTAACATCTGCCACTCTCATTATCACATTATTTCCACCTACCATAATCTCTGTTTACTACTTTCTTATCCCTTAATCTGTACTTTCACTTGCAGATATCCTAACCACGTGTTGTTTATCTCAGAAATCATTCTCTATCCTTGATTTCCATATCAGAAAAGTATCCCTAAGCTTATTAATTTTCATCTCCACTAACTCTGCTCTTTCCTGAGAAGCAGCTGACACTGCTCCCTCTACCACAGGAGAGGCCAGGAACCCTAAACAAGACTAGGTTTCCATATGTAAGATGAACTGTTTTGTAAAAGCTTTTATCCCACGCAGTACTAGTGTGGAAGTCTGCCCAAGCGAACACAAATAATAGACTAAGAAGCTGAACAACTCAGGAGGTAAGAAAAGGAACAGATACCTCTCAGGTGCCCTATGCCTATGGAGGCATTCCCCATAGCAGTAGCACAATGAAGGTGCCCAAATAAAACATCTCAGAAGTCTTATAAAGTCTTGAGAACTGATGTTTTTTGTTGTTTAAGAAAGAATTCTATACCAGCCTTTGTTAGGGCTGGGAGCATGCCTACCAACCCAAAGATGTGAAAAATATTTAAGAGTGTTATCTACTTTTATTTTTTACTTAAACCATTTCTTATGGTTTATTCATTGTCAGCATCCAAAGACCCCTATAAAAAAGAAAAACCAACACATCCAGTAAAAAAAGAACTTTTGATACTGTTTTCCATTGAGTATTACCAGAAAACTTTTTAATTTGCTAAGTATAGTAACAGCTGAGTCTGACTTAGAGTCTTTGCACTCTAATGCTAAAACACTTTCTGTGCTGTAAAATGCTGCTCTTTTTGAGCTCATTCTGGGGGCAGAAGTTCTTGAGATTCTATAGAAACAAAAAATCCTAAGGACTCTATGGAATGATGAATCTTAATTTAACAGATTTGCCTTGTAGGTTTTTGCGTCTTATGTTTTGACTGAAGTTTTTCCTGAGATTCCCAAAATTTTATCAGCTGTGCACAATGTAATCTACGAATTTCAGTGAAATCACCCTAACAGTGCTCACCAGCAGGGGTGGTGGGTCCCAGCCTCACCGCAGCTCAGCTGACCTTGGGCTGGATTATCCCGAGGTCCCTTCAGCCTCACTTGTTCTGTGATCCTATTATCGGGTAATGGGATCTTTCTTTTGCAAGCTAAACAGCGCAACATGCGCACAGTGAGGAAAGACTTGTAAACATTGCATAGTTTTCTTGAGCTTTTTATAATAAAGAGCAAAACAAGTCATAAAACAACCTCTGACAGCTCACAGATGTGCAGACAGCCCCATGCCTGGGCTCTGAGAGGGCAGAGAATCAGAGTGGGTCAGGTTGGACGGGACCACAGTGGGGAATCTGTTCCAAGCTCCCTGCTCAAGCAGGGTCATCCCAGAGCACATGGCCCGGGATTGCATCCAAATGGTTCTGGAGTATGTCCAGTGAGGAAGGGCTCACAGCCTCTCTGGGAAACCTGTCCCAGGGCTCGGTCATTGCACAGTGATGCTCTCATGTTCAGCAGAACTATGTGTGCACTAATTTCCCTGATACCTCTGATCCTACTGCTTGGTACCACCGGGAACAGCCCGGCTCCTGGCACCCTCTCACCCATTTAAACACTTTATATACATGGATGAAGTAAGGTCCCTAGGAAAAGAGAGCGAGATTAGCAGCTCTGAGCCGTGAAGTGGAATGGCTCGTTTGGCTTTGGGCTCGTGGGGTAAGGAACTGCTGACTGACCAGCCCAGGTCAGAGCAAGCCCAGCCACTGCTCCTCTCGAGGGCCGAGCGCCAGCACCCAGCGCGGGCAGGGCTGGACGCCGAGGCGCTCCCGGATCCCTCAGCGGGACAGGGCGGGAGGGACGCCCCGGGGACCCCGTTGGTACAGCCCTGCCCGGCGCCCCCCGCCCGCCGAGCAATGGAACCTCCCGCGCGCGAGCGGTTTAAATTCGAGCTCCTCCCCGGCAGGTGGGGGGGTGTCACGGGCCGCGCTCCGCTCCCGCTGTATTCCCGTTTCCAGCCCCGTCCG
>VZTB01009515.1:1357380-1371216 GCA_013397245.1 Thryothorus ludovicianus
CCCGCGCCCCTGCCGCTCGCTGCCTCCCCTCTTGGCCGTGAGGCGAGCCCGGCGCGCGGGAGCCGCGACGCCGCTGCGCCCCAGGTGAGGGAGCGGGGGAAGGAGAGGGCGAGCGGGGAGCACTCGCTCCCCCTCCCTCCTCAGCGCCTCCCCGCCGCTCCAGGCGCCGAGCCCCGCCGCTCCCTGCTTCAGTTCTCCGGCGGAGCCAAACAGCCCCTTTGCAAGATGGGCTGCACGCTGAGCGCCGAGGACAAGGCGGCGGTGGAGAGGAGCAAGATGATCGACAGGAACCTGCGGGAGGACGGCGAGAAGGCGGCCAGGGAGGTCAAGCTGCTCCTCTTAGGTAAGGGATGCCGCGAGCGGAGGCTCCTCCTGAGGCAGCAGCCCCCCGAGCTCCCTCGCCTAGCGAGGGGGACAGTTTTATGGGCTGGGCGGGGGGCGGTGCTGCCCTCGGACCCCGGGGTACGCGCTCGGGGCCCCTCCGAAGTTTTGGGGTCGCGGGAGGCGCGGCAGCCCCTTGGGGCTCCTGCGGGATTCGCGGCAGCGCCCCGGGAGGCGGCTCGGCGTGGGCTGTCCGGGCCCTGACTCCCATGGCAAAGGGGGAACGCCTGAAACTTTTGACCTGGATTCTCTGCTCCTCTGTTGAAAGGAAGGAAATGTTACACTGGGGGGGATATTTATTCTTTCATGTTTTTTCTAGACCCGAACGACTCCTAAACTGTTGCTACGAGAGTAAAGTATAGAAAAGTGTCAAAAGAACAAAAGGCAAAGCACCATTTAACTTTGTGATGGGTTTTTTTGATGGTTTTTATTTTAATTTTGTAGCACTTGCTTAACTTTCTGAGATCTTAGAACGGGAAATTCCACCTTTATGGAGCTACTACATGTGTAATATAGTGATTTATAGCGTGCCATTGTGTGTTCTTCAGGTTGGCTCACAAGTACTTGAAGTTTGCCTTTTTTGTTTATTTTAAGATATCCTTGTGTGTAAAGATAAGGTTGTTTTAAAAATTACAAGAAAAAAAGGAAGTGAGATTTTTAATTAAAACATATTTGTTCAGGACCAAAACTACTGTAGTCTGGGGACAGCCAAATGCTGCAAGATTTGCATTGAATTAATGTTGTAGGAAGTTTCACAGTAGATTCTATATAGCTAAACCAGACTGAATCCTTCTAATAACGGGTTAAAATAGCTGTTGAGTTGCAGCTTCCCTCTCAGAGGTGAAGTTTCGGGCAAACTTTTTAAATGATGCACAATTTCTCACTCCCCTCGACACTGATTTTTCTCTCCTGCAGTGCTCTATTCACTGCAAACGTAGTAGACCTCTTAAATAACTTCCCATTGCTAAATTCTAAGATGGCTCCAGAAAGGGACAAAAGACTGAGCAACTTTTATTGTAGATGAAGAAATGAAACGAACCTAAAATGGGAAAAAGAGATCCTAAAATGGTTTTCTAGATTTAAAATTTAACTTGTGAGATAAGCCAGAAACAAAAGCTTTAATTGTTTTCCAGGAAGTCTGTTAGTGGAACTTTAAATCTATTAGGTTTTGTGCTGGTACTGTGCCTAGTCCTGAACACCTTTGGAATCCTTAGATTATTGTATGGAAACGTTTTCCTGTATGTGATAATAGTAATACTGCCCATGTTGCTGCCTTTTTAAAAAGTGGCAAGGTAACACCATGTGTCATCTAGCAAGGCATTTGAAATTAATTCTCAGTGTGTTTCTGTTCTGTATGGAACTTGTAGTGTCTGTAGCTTGGTACTTGTTTTCCTATTTTTCATCATAATTCTTGGATACAGATGACGTCTACTTAAAGATGCTTTAAACTTAAGAATGGATTTTGTCAGTATTTTAATGCTCTTACGGACTAAGTCCTGTGTTATGAGTTTAAATTTCATAAATTCTCCGTTCCTAATGCTGCAAAGCCTTTCTGCTGGGCCCTCATGTGATCTGAGAACGCGGAGCGGTGCCTGCGGGTTCTCACGGTGCTCGCTCGGGTCAGCGTTTCCCTCTCCCCTACTGACAGAAGGGGTGAGGGCTGCCAGCCCGGCTTCTCCTGGGACCCGTGTTGGGATGATTGTCTAAAGGATGATTGTCTCAACAATGGTTACCCAAATGTTTGCTGAACTCTGGGTGAGGTGTTGTGCATACACCCATGGACAGATGCATGTTTTTCGCATGCTTTGGAATGAAAGTTTTCCCCCTTCCTCTTCCTTGCATGTCTGTCAGATGCCTTGAATGTGATGTGAATGCTCTATCTGATGGCAAAACTATTTAAAGTTATTTCCACTAGAGTCGTTTTCTTCTCACCACTCACTTTCCCAAATGCTTGTTCAGCCCACATGTCATAGTTTATCATCTACTTGGTTGTACTCCTACATCTATTTATGGGTTTGTTCTACTAAAAAGATACTGAAGTAAAGGGAAAAGTACCAATTGTGGTTGCTGCCAGGAAAATGTAATGTGCAAGTGGCATCTGAAACACCTTGTTTATGTGGAAAAAGGTCATGTAGCTGTATACCTATTTTTGCTATTATTGACCCAATAAATTGGATTTATTCCAGCATATATAAATTTTATTTTTGCATAGTGATAGAAAATCCTGCTGAAGTTTAAGCTAGAATGCTCAATTGAAGGAAGATGTGTTCATAAAATCAGTGTATTTCTAGACTGGAAATTTAATTTATTCCATTATATGCTTTTCTAATTTTTTTTTCCTAAAACAGGAAACTGCAGAGATTTAATTGAGAGAGATGTGACATTGCTCTACCTGAACCATCACTGTGAACAATATCACTGATCCATGTTAGGTTTATATTTTGTTGTCCTGTCTCTAGGAATGAGCAGATATATTTAATCTGTGTAAAATACTATTGAACTAGATTATCTAAGTTATTTCATCATATCTGTAAGTGGGTTCATCACTACATAAAATTTTGAATGCAGGTATTAGGAATAGAAATACTGGATTCTAAACATTATCCATGTATAGCTGGTTTTACCTTGTAATTCTGTGCACTTTAATGTGCTAACCCAACAGCAGAAGAGCCTTTCCCAGAGAATTTCTGAGAACCATCATTCTTAGAAGTAAGCTCAATTTGAGCTTGTAGTTGGTAAGCCAGATGAAAAATGCTTGTTTATACATGGGATTTTATGATTTTGTCTTTTAAAACCATTACATAAAAAGGCTTATTTACAAATAAATTTACAAGTAAATTTTCAATCAGTGTGTAATAAAGAAATATTTAAGATTTTTGAGAACTCAATAAAAAATATAAGTGCCAACACTAAAGGTTCAACATACAAAAGTACATACTTTTTGTTAAGCAGTTTGTGACACGTTGACATTTCCTCAACTTCTGTGTCCTAATTGGAGTAATATTTTATTTTCTTGTATTTTCTATTTTGCTTTTTAACAGATAAACTCATATACTTAGTGTGAGATTTTTGAAAAACAGTTTATATTTTGGCCGACTTCCAGGCAGAGAAAGGAGTAGATCCAAGTTGTTCTTGGTTAATATGGTTCCTCATCTTTACTTTTAATATTCAACAAATAAAAATTCTAGTGATGCTTACAGAATGAATGTAATTTTACTCATGTTGGGAGGTGGTTATTCTGAGTGATTGGTCTGTGGGCTGCATTAATAGCTGTGTGACCCTGGTCAGGTGTGCATCTACAAGCACATTTCTGTTGAATGAGCTAGAGCACACGAGACTGAATTGATGCCAACTGCAGGAGAACAGGCAGTACCTCATTTAGTAGAATGCCTTCTGGTGTGAGGTTAAACTCATCAGGTTTTATGAGTACATTCAAATTGGCACCATGAGTTTATAGGATTAGCACTTTGTCTTTTGAATTATCGCATCCTTCACCTAACATTTCAAATTTGGTGTTAAGGTTCTTTGTATCTTGGATGAAAGAGGCAATAGATATATCCTAAACATTCTTTAGGAGTGGGTCCTGGGATCTGGGAAGTCATGGGCCATACGTTTGACAGCTGTCACTGTGTGTCTCCTTTCTGGGTAATCACAGCTGTAGATATAAGTTCAATGGATACCTTCTCCCTCATGGCTAGCAGACACTTTTCTGTTCTCAGTAGACCCTTGTGATTCATTCTGGAATGTGTACGTGTCATGTTCTTAGAGATAAGTGATGTTTAACTTCAGGCAGTGCTGCATTTAATCTTTTCCATTGTGGCTTCCTGTTCCTTAAGATGGTAACTAGAACAGTTCTATTTAATTGTTTTTCTAAGTCTTCACGTCTCGGGCATCTTTTTCTGTCTGCTTTTCTTTTGTTCCAGACCTGCATCTTTCTGTGTGCTCAGCCAAACTGACTCCTACTTCATACTCATCATTTCAGCAGCATGATCCTCTCAGTACTTGGCAGTATCTGGTGTCTTCCAGACCCCATTGCACATTGGACTGAAAAAATACATTTATGCTGCTTGTAGCATTACTTCTCTTGCCTTCCCTCCAGAATATTTTTTTTTCTCCATGCTTGCAGATAAGACTTTAGAAGTCTGAACTTAAGGGAGCTCTCAAAGAAGCCTTATTCTCACAAACATTGCACATTTCAGAGATATTGACCTTATCTTCATAAATTATGCCAGCCTAGTCTAAAACATTTTTAACAAACTATTTCCTGTCATGCCTTCAGAGATGACTATCTATAGATGCTTACGAAGTTCACCTCTTAAAACCCGACTTGTGATACCTAAAAGATGTTTGGGTTTGTTGTTTTGGTTGTTGGTCTTAGTGTGAACCCCCTGCCCCCCCATTCCTGCCTGTCTCCTTCGATTTAGCAGGAGTTCTGAGCTAGAAACTCTCTTGCATTTTAATATGGTGCAGTTGGACCCTGCCAATCAGGATATTGTTTATGTGGAGTGGCTAGATTCTCATAGTGTAATAATTCCTCTTGCTTTTGTGAAAGGAGGCTCAGAGATGTGCAGAAAGCACACACATTTAGTTATGGTTGTGTTTGTACAATTGCAGTACAAGTTCTTATGCTTGGCTCCATCTATTTAAATTTTTGTGTAAAAGTTCACATCATGATAATATCAGTCTTTAATGTGTGTATAGACTTCAATACAAATTATCTTTGGTGCTTTCAAGCCTTCTGTTGCATTATTGTATTTCTTTTTGTAAGTTACTTTATAAAATCACTATTTATGATTATATCATGATTTTAATTCTTTAACATTTTTAAAACAAAGTTTACTTCAGTACATTTTGTTTTAAAAAGGGTTAAAGAGAAACTGTGCATTATGTGCTATCTTGGGATACCAGTAATGGTGACTTGCTTTTATAAGTCTTGATTTAAAGTCTAGTTATGGATACATAAAAACTAGTTGTGTTGTACCAGGTTTTAAGGATTTTTTTTTTAATATTTTAAGACTTAGAAAACATTTTAAGATTGAGAAATGGTTTTTCTTCAACTTTTAATTCAAAAACAAAGTAAATCTGCTGATTCTTTTCCTTCTGAATTGGAGGCTCTAGTGAGGTACTTTTTGGTAAGCTGTCCACTCCCAGCAGCAGTGGTACCTCAAGACTCCTCATAAATAAATTTTGTCCTCTCTGATGTAATTAGTGTCTTCCTACTTTTTTCTGGCAGTACAGTTTATTGACTCATCATTGTCATATATGACAGTTTGTTCTGTCCTATGGATTGTATTACCAGTGATTGTGTATTTCAGCTAACCTGCTTTTGTGAAGTTTTTCTAACTCCCATCAGAACTGGACTTTACAGTACAGCTCCCTGCACAGTTGTGGTGGCACAACTTGAGCGTGGGGCTTTGTGCTTTAGGCTGTAGTGATTTATATACTCCTATTGCAAAGTGGGTTGTTCTTTTGCTGCCACGTTTTACCCTCTCGTTGTTTTGGTCCTCTGAGAAGGAATAATTGCGTAGCCAGTGCATCCTAAAGTCTGGCTAAATAATTTGAAACCAAGCTGAGTCTGGCTCAGAGGGCATACAATTCTGAAGTCAGTTTTGCTGTCTAGCTGATGGTTGTCTGCAGTGTTTCCTGTAACATGCTCTGGCAAAAGTTGTGGTACAGCAAGACTGGATGTAGAAAAGAGATATTTAAGATGTTCTCTTAAGCATGAGGGTGGTGGTGGTTTTTGTTTTTTTGCAGTGGAAACAATGAAATAAAGATCTTAACTGCCTTGATAAAATATAAGTTTGAGACGTGTATAGGAGAACCTGTATTAATAAAAACTTCCTATTCTGAATCTTAGTCATTGTCCAGCTTTTACCTAGGTTTGCTGTTCTCTTTATTCCCCTTGTTTGCTCAATGCCCTACTGGTACCTCAGGCTTTGTGTAAATTACACAATTTTTCTGTAAATGGAACTTGGTTGGCTTTACCTGAGAAATTTTGTATCCACAAAGTGTTAAAGTTGGTAAGGTATATAGAGTAGTTGGAAAAATCAGACATTCAGATTTTTCTTACTCAAAAAATTGGACTTCTAAGAGGGAAAAGTTTTAAAGTGGCTTAACTTAGTGACATTTCTGAGTGGAAGGATAAGATTTTGAGATTAGACTATTAGGACAAAAATAAACTGTTTTTGCTGGGACAGGACTGTGCTTCTGCAATAGGAGATTTGAACTCTTCTTAGTACTAAACATTTTGTTCTCCTTGGCCATAAAGTAGGAGCAGACCAGACAAAATAAGATTTCTTGGTAAGAATGGGAAGGAGTGATTCTTGTAGACTGGTTACCCATATTTGTGACTGCTCATGGTCCTTTCACAGTACAGGAGTAAGAAATATTAGAGTTGGGGACTTGGAAGATATTCCCACCATCACAGCTGTGCCCTTATAGTTTGCAAAGCTGTGGAGCCAGCTTCAAGGTCTCTGGAGGTATCTATAGCTTAAAGCCTATAGGCCTAAGTATCACCTCGAGTCCCAGATACCTACATGCACCAATCCTTGATTTGAAAATGTATAACCTTTTTAGGTTAGATTTTGACTTTATTTTTAGTTTTGGTTCAATTGCTGACTACCTCTTCCTTTGAAACACATTTCTGTGTTATTTTTTAAAAGTTACTTTTGGTATAATTCTTCTGTCAGAATCTCAGCTGATGGGGCTAATTGCCATTAAGCAGTTAAGAAGCAATTTTTTAACTAGGAGACTTGTTAAACATGTGATAAGCAAGTAAATTCTTGTTAAATGTGTGATAAGCAAGTAAATTGATTTTCTGGCTTTGGAAATTGAAGGGTCATTGAAACCTCTGGTATGTTTTGGTAACAACTTGATGATCAAGGTGGCTTTGTTGACTTACAGGTGTGTACTTGCACGAGTACTCGTTTTTTTTTCTTTGTAAATACATGTAAACTTCAATATTATATGTACCTCTAAAATTGATACTGAAATTAGAAAATCCTTTTGTAAAGCAACTTGTTTGAAGGAATCAACACCATTCATATATACTGTGCTTCAACTTCTGAAATAGACTGGTCCTCATTAGTTTTTCAAATATTCTAATTAGAAATGTAGTGTTGCCTTTGTAGTGAATAAAACACTTAGCAAAGGTACCTGATTAAATCTTTAGTGAAATATAATAATATCTAGGAATGGACAGGAAGGCTTTACAATCATTGGTTCAAGCAGATTATTTTTATAGAAGTAATCAATGTACTGTAATGAAAATTCCTGTTGAAACTGTGAAGTAGGTTTAAAATTAGTAGTCTGCAATTTAATATGACCTGTTTCTTGAATTAAAAGTACTGTTGCAATCAAATGGCTACCTGTAATCCCATCTTCCTTTTGCAAAGTTGATGAAGTAATTTTTTGCATATGACTTTGGGTTTTTTATGTGGAGGAAACTATTGTAGTTGTTTGAACCATACTACAAATTTTTATCAATCATGATCATAAGCACATTCCAAATCTCTGGGGGTTTTTAATAGTTTCCAGTAAAACTCAAGAGGTTCTTGCTTACTTTCTAAATCTGTATTGGAATGCTGGAAATAAGCAGTGGATGTTGTTTTACAAGCAGCAGAGCTGTTCTAGAAGCTCTGTCTTGCTAAAAAGGAAAACAATCTTGCAGCATCTGACTGAATAGCTCTGCCTTCTTCCTGTCACTTTTAAATGCTTAATTTAGTTTTTTTGCTGGTTGAATAGTCAAACTGGCTGTCCTGATTGGACTTAGTTTGCTGCTGGAGTGGTCAATTCAACTGGTATTTCATAATGGTCTGATGAGGACCTGACTAAAAGCATGATGAAGGAGCAGAGAAATGTGCTGAGTGCAGATGAAATCCTGGAAATGTAGAGTAGCAGGTGGGGGGGAAATGGATGCAGAATAGGATGCTTTCAATTTCTGTATTTGTGTCACAGTTCACTGTAGGATCGGATTAGAAATAATGTGAAATTGTGCTCACCTGTGAGGTCCACTTGGTAGACATGTTAAATTGTATTCAAAATCTGTTTTTTTAAGACTTCTTTGCTACAATAGGTGATAAAGAGACAACCTATGTTAAGGAACGTGCTGATTGCAAGTTAGAAGTTTCTTTTTGTTCCAAATCCAGGGAGCACCAGATCTGTGCTTCTTCATGCTCTTCTATTTTGTAGAATTTTATATTTTGGCTAGGAAGAATCCTCTTCTACCTAGCACTTCTTGGTGAAGAATGCAAGATGGTAGTGGTTGAGAAGTACAACTGCCAGCCCAGAATCCAAACAGTAGAGAAGAGAATGGAGGCAACAGTAAAGCTGTAGTAATATTAAAATAGAATACACTGTGAATGCATTGTTGGAATGCAATTTTCAAACTGGCTGTTACTGGAGATACAGGTCTTGCAATAAACAAATTGGGAGTAAACCAGACAATTATTTTGAGTATTTATAGATTTTATTTAAAGAAATGTTATTTTGAATCTTGTTGATCTCATGTCTGCCAGTAATGTTCTATACGGTGGTGGACAGCTGAAAATAAGTTGCTAAGTCTCACTGGAGTGCTGTCTGTATTCTTGATGCATTAAATATTAAAGCGTTTTGAAAGTGGATTTCTCAGCTGCATGCAGATCCTTAATAAATCTGGTAAACTCTTGGCAAAACCATTATGTATTTTCTAAAGCATATAAATGCTTAAGCTTAAAGCTGTTAAATCATTGACATGGATCCCTTCTAATGTGCTTTAGAGTGTTAGCTAGGAAAAGCTGTCATCTAATTCCTAGATGAGGGTCTATTTACATTATTTTCTCTGTCTACTGTTCTGCAACATAGAAGAGTTTGGGGATAGTTAGATCAGCCTTTGATTACATTTTTGTTTGAAGCCCAACAGGCTGCTGTTTATGTAGGTGTCTGTCTTACTCCCTGCTTCTGGGATTATTGGGTGTTACTATGTCTTGGAGGGGGTTGAAATTTTTGTATATTTTAAAGCTGTCTCAGTTTAATATGAGACCAGTTAAATACAAATTCTGTTTAAACAACAACAAAGCCCAAAAAAAGCCATATTTTTTAAATACTGTTCACAATACTTGAACATGCAAAATGCATGTTCATGAAAAAAAAAATAAGGTTGACTATGCTCATGAATTTTCTTTCTTGCTTCAAATACAAATTTGAGTTATGAAAAAGTTGGTATTTGCAATAAATTATTCCCTTGTTATCTAGGATCTTTTTGCATTTTAATCCCTGTTACTTTAAGTCCATCCAAGTTCTGGTGGAGCTGGAGACATTGAAGTGAATTTAGGTCAATTATCAATATGCTACTGAAAATTTACATGAACTGAAGTTTATTGCTTTGTTTCTACAGTAATGGGACAGGTTTTAGTGTAATTGCATTTTCCCTGGTATAAACTTTGACAGTACCCATTTATCAGGTTTGCCTTTATCACCAATTAATGTTATGTAACAAGTAGAGCTTTGAATAAAATCAGTTGAGATTTACACGAGAGATCTTTTTCCTGTTTTGATAGAAATGCACACACAGTTTTCTGATTGTCCCAACTCTGCACAGTTACATAGTTATGAGATAGCTGGGACAGTAGGTTCTGTCAGAATTGCACATACAACAACAGTAGTGTTCTGAATTGGAAGCAAGGCCTGCAATGAAAATATGTTGTTAATCCAAGTTATTTTGTTGTATTGCTTTGCCAGAATAACCTCCATAAAGTATGCCTTTGTTGCAGAGGAGAATTTTTTATAAAGCATTTTTGATTGTGATTTAGTAAGTTTGCTTAGTAAGTTTGCTGTGGTGTCTCTGAACCTGCCGTCTTTGCACACTGTATTTATGGCACTGTAAAAGGCCATGAGGGCCAACCACACTGTGGACAGCAATGCCAAGGCACTCTGGAGTTTCAGAAGGTTTATTAGAATGTATTTGCAAGTCTGGATGAAGCATGCTGTTGTCTGTGGGCAGAAAGTGATGGTAACTCTTGATAGATATTATAAGAGTAAAGGAATTGGTTCTTTCTGTTAGAGCAGTCAGCATTTGTCTCCTAGATTGGGGCTCATATACAATAACCACTGAAACTCATGTTCAAGAAGGTCTTTAATCATGTTCTTTCATGCCATGATTGATTTTAAATTATGTAGTAATTATTTCTGAGCATACTACTTTGTATGGAAGAAGAAAGCCACTTGACATTTTTTAAGTAGCAAATTTACATCTCCCTTCAGTTTTTATAGAGGAGGTAGTTATTTGCTATATTGAAGTTCCATTCAAAATACTAATAAGTTTTTGGGCTTTGAATTTTGAAGAGATTCCCAAGTATTTTAGTTGATGGTAGTGTGGATGCCAGCCTTTGATACATTTAAGTAGCCAACTTCTAATCTTCAAGCTAGTGTCAGTATTGACATGTTAAATAAACCCGAAGCCACGAGTGTTTAGCTGCTGGTGGTGTGCCATGTAGTTGTTGGGCAGCAAGCATGATTGCCAAGTGGTTCTCATCTCCAAAGGTGCTGTATTTAATTTCTGGCATAAGTGAGAGTTTTATTTCCAAACCTTTGGTTCTCAGCTTGTCGTGGTCCTGCTGGGTTTGGCACTTCACCCGAAGGAAGCAATGCCTCTGCCTTAATGGAAGGAATAACTACAGTGGCACTGTCCCTAAGGCAGTGGTAGTGGTGTTTGAGAGATCTCTTGTGCATTCTGAACAGATACATCTTTTTACAGTAGCTTCAATTCCAAGGTACCACATTTCTTTTTGAATGTTTCACAAAGTTTCTGGAATATGACACGGGCATTTTATTGGTGCTCTCCTTTAGAGTAAGATGACTCCCCCAGTACAGTTCTGCTATAAGTGATGCACACAATGATAAAAGGGTTCCTACTGCATAGCAGTAGCAGGAGCTAGTAATTTAGAACAGCTGAGGAATACAGAAATGGTTTTGAAGAGCTAGGTAGAACTTGTTTTCAGAAGCTGCATATGTTTGTTTTTTTTTAATGTGGTACAGAAAATTTCTACTAAGGTGTCTGCTTATCACATGATTGAATTCTAAGCAAAAAGAACACTTTGTAACACTTTTGTAATAAAAGATATGAAGCACTAATTGGAGGTTACAGGTAGCTCAAAACTCAATTCATATTTCTAAAGATAAAGATGTGAATAGAAGTTACCTTAAGATTTGCAAAATGGAGTCTGTTCCCTCCTTGCTTCACCATAAGATTTTTAGAATTCTTTGGTTTCCAGAGGTTATATTGCATATAAACCTGTATTTTCTCCTTTTTGTTTCAATACTAAACTAATTAACACTGTCTTTATCACTTGCTTATGTGTTTGTTCTAGTAACAGCCTAGGTATTTAAGAGCAGTCTGTTAGACATCTAGACCTGAATAAATATACAGGATGCCACCACGAGTTCACGAGTTTATACTTGGTTGCTACTCGAGGTGACCTTTTATCTTAACAGTTTTCTTAAATGATGTTTTATGTATAGTAGATTGACTATTTTATTGTATACTGTTGATATCAAGCAATTACTAAGAGCAGTACTGAAAATCTAGGAAAAAAATAATTAATTGTAATTAATTTTTGATTTGTTAGGGGATTTACAAAAGCGACAGTGGCGTATGGGTATAAATGATATTGCTTCTGTAGGACTAAGCATGAAGCTACTGAAACCTTGAGAATTGTGTCATATCTTTTATCTGAGTCAGTGCCACAATTTTAGAATCTGTCACTTCTCTGGTTTGAATCAGTGATGTAATCTGGGATTCACACTATTACTACATGGCTAATTTACTATAATATTTTCTGCCAGATACTAATCATACAGATTCTTAATTTATTGAAAGGTTCCTGACACGTTCAAATTCCAGTAGATGTGGAAATTCCAAGACTAATGCCACCTTAAAAGTAATGAGTACTACCTACCTTTGGCTGACTGTATGAAAACAGTTGGGAAAGGGAAAAGGGACATAAACTGCCAGGGCCAGCAGCTGCCCCAGAATAAGAATACCAGATGGTGGTAGATAACTGTTACTGTTGGGTGCCTTCAAAAAGGGGGAGTGGGCAAAATAAGAAAATTCAGGTAGGTAGAGCAATGTGGATTCTCAGAGAACATTTCATTTGGTGTTCAAGCTGCCAGAGTTGTGTTGTAGCAAAGTTTCCACTGTGGGTTTCTTGTACTAGCATTGATGTATTTTGAGTATAGTAACACTGATTAGCAGCTTGCATTCTAATTTTAATCTCCTGTCTGATAATGTATCATGAGGTGATAAATTTTAGAGATTATACTTCCAAGATACAAAGCTGTGTGTGTTTTTTTTTAAGAGATTACTGACACCATAGCAGAAAGAGTAGAAATCACTGGGTTTTTAGCTTGTGCCAATGGCAGCTGAGAAACAGGCACCATTCAGCTTGTGTCTTCTACTGTGAAATTCAAGTGTCTGACAGAATTGGATAGGAGAGAACTTTACAGTACCTGAATCCAAAAATTTGCAAGTCCATGTATTTTAAATTACACATGTGTCTTTATGCTTAAATTAATCTCGTCTAAGTGTCTTATTCTACAGGCTGAAAAGCTGTCAAGCATCTGTTGAAAGTTTTAAATTAATTACTCTTCTCCATACTTGAACTCTCTTCTGGCAGCATACAAGGCTGTTTTACTTATTTGTGGGTTTTGTTCCTTAGTCTGACTTACTTGGTGTAATTTCAAAGCTGGCTCATTTTTTCTCTTTAATTTTTATCTAAAGCTTAAGTTATTTTAATTTAGTCTGCATTTTTGTCCATGTTAGTATTGCAAGGAGTATATTTATTCCGTTAGAAATAGTTTTTTTTGTAGAAAGAGGGATACTGTGAACTTGAAGTTTGCCTTGCTTTTTACTTTGGTATTTGATTGGTTTCTTCAGCAACCAATTAGCAAATGTGTCACAAGTTAGAAATGTTATTATGAAGATCCCAGCCCTTCCAAGCAGTGTTTTTGGTACTTGAGTGCATAAAACATTTGTTCCAGAAATTTGTAGTTCTGGAATGCTTGCTATGTAGGCAGTGTGTGGGATAATAAATCATGAGACATTCTAAGTAGTTTAAAGTAACATTTTTGCTTACCTGTTAATCAAATTATTAAATGTGTCAATTCATTTTAAACACAGATTTGCACCATTTAGAAAGACTATTCAATCTAAGATGATTTTGCTACAATTTCATAGTAATGAGTCATAGGATGATAAAACCATTTGAGTTGGAAAAGAACTTCAAGATCAAGTCCAACCCAGTCTTTTTTTCTTTTTTTTTTCTGTAATTGACCAAATCACAGCTTGGAGAATCAAGTACTGCTTTAGCTGTTGCATAAATTTATTTGAGCTTTGATTTCTTACTTGGTTCCTTCAATGGAAAGATTCATCAAGACTGATCTGTTAAATGATTTTTTGATTTTTTTTTTTTATTTCATGAA
>VZTB01009515.1:1371229-1463565 GCA_013397245.1 Thryothorus ludovicianus
ATGAAGATGCTTTGATTTTTTTTTTTCTATTTCCTAAATAGAGATCTGACTTTGAAATAAAAATCATAATATGAGCTTAGTCCCTCTTATTTAGCTGAGTGTCAGCTTCACCGTGGTGAGGCAGGATTAGTCACAGGCCTGGGTTTCTGTGCTGGCTCTGGATTCATGGAGTGCTGTCAGGATTCATGCTGGATCCAGGTAAATGACTGCTTTGGATAGCACAGGACTAGCTGGGAAATAATGACATGTGAAGGTAGAGCCTGAGTATTTGATGCAAAGACCCTTCAGATTACAGTGAAATCTATGGGGGGAGATGTGAAATTTTGCTATTGAAGTTGGATGTGCTTTGCTCCCATACTCTGTCAGTCTGCATAATGAAGCATAAGATCTACCTGCTTTCTGGCAAGAGGTGTAGGCAGAGTATTAGATTTAATTCAAGTTACAGGCTTACTCAACTGTGACAATAGAAGTTTTAAAGTTCTAAAATTCTTTAATTTTTGTAGATTGTGTTGTCCTCTTTTTGAGGAGCAGATGAAGAACAAAATGTGCAAGGGGAGGGAAGGACTAATCAGTTATTAAAACTTTTATTAATGTAATGACCTGGCAGTTAACTTAAACTACAGTTTAAAAGTAAACAAACAAACAATGTCCACTACTCTTTTAAATTCAGAAATTACATGCTGATGTTCTTCTACTCTTAGCAGGACTGTCATGTCTTTTTAGAAATATTTCTAGTTTAAATAAATAGTAACGGAGCCAGTAATGTTCAAATTATTGACAGCAGTGATCTGAAATCAAGTGTCACACTTGACTAGCAAGCAATAAGAGCATCATTTGCTAGATAATTGAGGAATATCCAGTCAAATCTGTTTAAATTTAGGTAGTGTTTGTTTTTGACAGTATAGCTAGCTCTGACGTCTTATATGCAGCTGTCACATGTAGTATTTAATACTGCTTAATTCTGTCTAAAACTTTATTAACTAGAGTTCTCATCTGAGTATATGGACAACTCATTTATGCTGAGATTAAGGAGGAAATTTTATAAAGGATATCTGTCAGAAAACCTGGCAGAGTTCTGCATTCAGAAGTGCAAAAATTATGAATTTCCTTTCAATATGGGACAATGAATAAGGTGAAATTTTCCCATCTGCTTTGAAAAGATTATTAGGAATGCTGCAGTCAGTTCAGTGTGCAGTTAAAGGAAAACCCCAAACCAAACACAACCATTTCCCAACATAGGGGAATGCACCTTCCAGGAACTCACTGCTGATGTTAAGTGCTCTGTAATAAATGACTTAATTATTCCTTGTGTGTATTATGGCTGTTTGTGTTTGTTACTGAGAATACTTTTATGATCATTGTAGGTATTTGGTACATGTGAGTTCTAACACCATAGAGAAACACACATATCTCGCTCAAAATATGGAGTATAAAGTGTATGACAAAAATAATTAATTTTTTGTACTGTAACTGACACTGACATTCTTGGTTAGTCAGATGTGATAAATTTTTAACAGCATTTTATGAGGTTATGTAAATTACATGCTGTAGTATATTTCTTAATATCTCTAAAATTGCTGTTGAATGCAGGGAATATACCATCTTCAAATTATTTGAATAAAGATATTAATCCAAAACAAATGATAGTAATTTCATTAATAAAGCTAATATTTAAACTTATGTCACCTATTTGTGCTTAAGTGCATAATTAGCTATTTTGAGATTGTTAATTTGGTTTCTAAATGCTTCAGGTGTCTAAATGACAATTGACTTTTGTACTGGTGTCTCTGATTTCTTTTTATATTAATGTACTTCCATGGCCGCTCAGATTCTTGAGAACTGTTGCTGCTCTATAAAGAAACTTGCAGATTTATAAAAAACTAAGTCTTTTTGCTTTGACATGAGCTAAAGATGGCATTAAGCAATCTAGATTAATGCTGAAAGGCCTGCTCTGTTCCTCTGAGCTCAGTCTCCTCTTGGTGCCAGCTCTCATTCTGTTGTGCTGGAGGATGAGAAGTGTAACCACATCAGTAGCAGGGCTGGGTAGGAGGTGGGACAACTTTTGACAGCCAGTCTTAAATTGGGCTGAGCCTGTCCTGAAACTATGTCTTTGGTTTAATAAGAGGAATATCCTAAAAGCATCACTTTACAGTATTTGAGTATAGAAATACTCTGTTCTACAGAAATGAAATATTTAAATTGGAAGAAACCTCTTAGAAGTCATCTAGTTTAGCCCTTGGCTCAGAGCCGGGCTAAAATCAAAATAGATAAGGTTGCTCAGACCTTGTCCAGTTGAATCTTGAACATCTTCAAGGCTGAGTTTCTACTTCCTGTGTGCTCAGTACAAGCTTTTCCATGGAATGGGTTCCCTGCACCTCTTTCCCTTACATCTCTCTGAAACTGGCTGTGCTAGAGGTTCTTAATCGCCTCACATCTCTTGGTTGTATAAGTCTCATGTGTTCACTTCTGTTTTAAGCTGTTTTAAGTGGGTGTTATGGAAAGGACAGAAACTTACAGACACCCAACCTTCTCCCCATGCCAATCTTTCTAGGATTAAAACGCCCAGTTCCTTGAAGCTTTTCCATGAATATCATCTCAGTGACCTTCAACTGTTTTTTGTCCATCTCATTTACTGGACACTGAGGGGGAAAATTGTATACAGTACTTGGATACAGCATAGTGAATGCTTACTGCTGGGGAAGAACAGCATCCTTTGACTTGGCTGCACTTTTGCCACTGCAGCAGTGGAAGCTGTCGGCCAGGGTCAACCCAAACACCCACACAAGCTGTATGATCACTCTTCTCTCCCTTGGGAGAAGGAAAAAATAGAAGGAAGGCAAGAAGACTTGTGGATCCTGACGGTGTTTTAATAGGGAAAGCCACAGCCTGCACACACTATCAAAGCAAAGAGAAGAATTAATTCCTTCCTTCTCACTGGCGGGCAGGTGTTTGGCCACTTCCTGAAAAACAGGGCCTTGGCATAAATAGTGTTTGTGTGGAAAGACTCAGAACTGTTTAGTTTGGAAAAAACTTAAAATGTCATTGTGTCCAACCATTAACCCAGCACTGCCAAGCCCACCACTAAACCATGTCCCCAGGTGCCAGATTTTAAACACCTCCAGGTGTGGTGACTCCACCGCTTCCCTGGGCAGCCTGTTTCAGCTGACAATGCTTTTGATGAAGGCATTTTTCCTAATAGCCAGTCTGGTCTTAACCTCTCCTGGTGCAGCCTGAGGCCATTTACTATTGTCCTATTGCTTATTTCTTGTGAGAAGAGGCTGTCTGACCCCACCTGGCTAAGACCTCCTTTAAGGTGGTTGCAGAGAGTGTTGAGGTCTCCCCTGAGGCTTCTGTTCTCCAGGTTAAAAATTCCCAGTTTCCTTAGCTGTTCCTTATGAATTGTGAATTGTCTCCCAGACCCTTCACTATAACCACACTTCCAAAGGTTATAATAAAAAAAGGTTCAGACAAACACTACAACAACAAACTACTACCCCTTTTCCTCTCTTCCCTGAGATTTTACTGCTGACCATGGCATCATGTTGTGTGGAGTATTCCTTTGCTTGCCTTCAACCAGCTGTCCTGACTGTGTCCCTTCTCATGGTGGTCTCCACACCCAGCCTACTCACTAGCAGTGGAGACAAGGTAGAAAAGAGAAAATGCCTTGATGCTTTGCATGCATTTTTTCAGCTATAAGAGAAGCATTGGTTTCTCTTACTGATGAGTGTTACAGCTCTGGTTTAGCTACAAACCCCAAGTACAGCACCATAAGGGCTGCTGTGAAGAGAGTTAACTTTGTCCCAGACAGATGCAGTGATTGACCTTTGTCACCACAAGGTCTCACTGCTGGCTCTTCAGTTTCTTGGGCTGCAGTTTTCCTAACCCATTAGTCCCAAATCTGATGTGCTATTCTCTGCCTCTTGCAGGACTTCACAATTGCCTGTGTTCAGTGTCCTGAGATTCCTCAGATAAGTCCTCTAGCAAGTTGAGGGCTCTCTGAATAGCACCTCTGTTCTCTTAACACTGGCAACCACTTCCTGTCCTCCTGGGCTCATGTCAGCTGCAAACTTGATGTCAGTGCATTTTACCTTTGCTTTCGGGTCACTCATGAAGATGCTAAACTGTATTAGCCCAGTATGAGACTGAAGACTGCCTAAATGCCTTCCAGTTAAACTCTTGAACTGTTGGCACAGGCCTTTAAATGTGACTGTCTGGGCAGATTTTCAGACATCCCGAAGTTGGTACTTACCCAGCTTGGTACAAGGACTGCCTTGGAAGGTGGCATTGGAAGCCTTATTAGAGTCAAAACCTTTGTTGGCACTTCTTAATAGCCTTTATTTTGTCTAAGATAAGGTTGAATGTCATTATTCTTGCCTTTTTCTTGGAGACTAGCAAGAACAGCCTTTGTCAGTGCCTTTCTGTGGTCAGAGTTTTCTTTGGTTGTATTGGAATTGGACAATGGGTGAGCATTAGAAATACCTGTAGGCTGTGTGAAGATAATGCTCACTTCTACAGAGCTTTATTGAGGAAGGGAAACTGTCACAGACAACCTGAGTGTGGTATCTAAAGGGGTTAGACCACAGCTGTAGGGTTCTATGTATTTTTTAAAGTAAGAAGCAACCTAAAGATAGATTGTTGAGACAGCAAAAACTGTCTTTTTCCATATCTGTTGACGGAGATACTGTTTTTCTAAGCTTTGTATTTTAACATAGCTTTTTTTATTGTTTTGGTTTGGTTTTTTAAGCACTTAAAATGATCTCAGGTTCGCTCATGCCATCTGTTCTAACAAAAAGTAGGCTGACTGTTGGTTTATTCATGCAAGGGTCAAAAGAGGGTTACCAGGGCTAAAGCCTTGAAGAATTTTAAGGTGTTCATTTACCACATGGTAGTCCATTAATAAAGTGTGAAGAATGGATCTTTGTTAGGTTTTGATTAAAAAGACAGTTAGAGAAATTAAGCTTTAGAGCCCTTTGAAGTTTGGCAACTTATCATCTGTTCTCATTAGCACCACCAGCAGACTTTATAAAGATTATGCTCACTTCTGTGAAAGGAAAAGACTATTTAGAAATGAGATTTGTTCTTAAAATGGCTTGATTTTGAAATTTCCAGCTGAAGGTGCATTTTTATATTAAAAATCAGTTTGTAATATTCTTTTACCTATTGAAGGTTCTTGTACTAGTTAGATACATTAAGTGTAGAATCAAAATATATTTTAAAAACTTAGTAAAAGCCTAATATTGAATTTTCACACATTTATTTTTCAGGAGCTGGTGAATCAGGGAAAAGCACAATTGTCAAGCAAATGAAGTAAGTGAAGTGGTGAAATACTGTAATAAATAAATGTTTTTTAATTTGAATAGAGAATTTATTTTTCTTTTCTTCCATAGGATTATCCATGAAGCTGGTTATTCAGAAGAAGAATGTAAACAGTACAAAGCTGTTGTCTACAGTAACACCATTCAGTCCATTATTGCTATCATTAGAGCAATGGGGAGGTTGAAGATAGACTTTGGTGATCCAGTCAGGGCTGTGAGTATTGAAGTACACACACAGACATACAGCTGAAATATCCATACTATTTCCTTCAGAAATCTCTGTGAGATACAGTGCTTGATATTAAATGCCTTTTACGTTGCCTTACATGGCAAGGTGACCTGTGGAGCAGTCAACACTGGGTTGACTTAGATGACTTTAACACTGGTTGGTTTAGAGACTGTTTTCTGAATTCTGTTTAAATTTGGAGAACTGAACATCTGAATTTTAAGGAGTCCACAGTTATGTCTCTATTTGTATGGACTTGTGGGCTATTAGGTAGGTCATTTAAGTTAGACATTTTAAAAAATACAGGAGACATCTAGCTGCTTCTGCACTATACTGCCTGCACTTCTCTGTTAGGTCATAGACACAGCAGTTACCTGGAGCTTTGCCAGCCTCTGAGCTGAATTTTGTTTCATTCTGATTTCTTGTGTTGAAGACTTTATTTTGCTCAAAGAGAGACATGAGCATGGGCCTGCTGCTGGGTTCCCATTTTTTTCATGATACTAATCCTGGGATTTTTCCTCAGGAAGTAAGACCTTTTCCTAAGCTTTTCTGTACCTTTTCCATCTTATTTCTTCTAATATCCCACATGCAAAGCTCTGATGAGTTTATTTGCCATCCCACCTATTGGCATGTCCAGTCCTAATTCTATGCTCTTAGCTATAGTGACCTCGATTTCATCTGCATCTGGTCAGGCAGGGGGATCCTTGGAATATCTCTGTGTTTTATTATTATGTGTTTTAGCTTGTCCTCTCATTGCAGTTCAGTATAGTCTGTGTTGCAGTGCTGAAATTGATCCCCAGAGTTGTTAGTCTGATCAGCTGTTAAACTTGGTTCAGGATGTGTCCTTTTATCTCCTCCCCACAGAAACCAGTCACAGTGCAGAACGCTTGCCTGTACTGGTTTTGAAGCCAGAATTGGCCACATTGTGACTGTCTCACAGGAAAGATGAAGGAAGGATTTTGTTGTTCATGAATATGTTCACATTCATAAGTATATGTAAGATAGTCAGAGGAATATTTCGTCATGAGTTCTTTCCATCACTTTAAGGTGGAATTACAGTTTGAGAGAAGAGGAGGGTTTTTAAAAACAAGAAACAGTATATAGGTTCTTCATTCTTGACAGTCTTCAAGATTTTATTGGTTGTTTGAAAAGCAGTTTATAAATGTTAGACAGTAGTCATTCAGTAACCTTGTGAAATGCCATATGTATGGTTGTCATAAGGAAGGTGCTTGTAAAATTATGTATAGCGAGTCATAAAGTTATATCTGAAGACTAAATCTGATTGACAGCCAGTTATACCATTATTTTATGTACACATGTTAATTGTACCCTGATATCTCTTCAGCTGTAAGCATAACTAGTAAAAGCTTCAATTTCATTGGTTATTCCTCTCTATATTTGCTCTCATGTTTGCTGTAGTCTGTCCTTAAGAGCAGAGTTTTCCAGAGCACTGACAGTATTTCAGTGCTTGTTAGTTCAGTGTTTGTGCAGTCCTCTCTGGAGTCTGGCAGTTGATGCTGCAAAGAGGCAGATGGTAGACTTATGTTACTAAATGCGTAGTAAGAGAAGACGGAGGAGGAGTAAATTTAGGTGTTAGCAGATAAAATGACTAACAAGAAGTTTTTGAGGGCTATGCTATATGATGTCAGTTTTAAGTCATCTGAGTTCCTTGATTTCAGAGAGCTGTATAAACAATGAGGCAAACTTGTGTCAGGAACAATCTTAAAATAGATGTCCATCGCTTTGTACTTAGTCAGGTCTTGGTGGTCCAAATTTTTTTTATTTTTTTTTTCAGACGAACATTGCTATGGAACATGAGCATTAGATGTTAACTTGTTACATTTAGATTATTTTTTTTACATTCTGAGATGAATTTCTAAGAGTTTTACTCTAAGTAGGGTAAGGTTTCTTTGAAAATCACATACTCTTACTTCTGTCACAAGACTAATGGTAGTGAGGTGAGCATTCTCTTTTTTCAAGTTATTGAATCAAGGGGGCACAGATACACCAGATTTACAACTGATCTGCTGGTGTTATCCTTCCTCTGTGCTACAGGACAGTTTAAGTGGAAAGTGTATTTTGAGAAGCATTTAGTGGATGAGCTTCAAAGGACTGTGGACCACTTCCTGAATGTGAGATTTGCACTAATTGGAGAGATGGTTAAATTAGGTTCCTTTACTTTACCTTGTGTATGGAATTTGGTTTAAAAAGTGACACCTGTAGAGGAAGCTGCCCTATTTCAGTATAACTAAAGGAAAGTACCTAGGATTAATAATGAAAATAAGACTTGATCATTGCATACGGCCTCACTTGTCTGTGGTAGTTGCCATTTTAGCAAAAGGAAGATAAGGTAACAGAGACCGTTTTTCATTTTAATGTTTGGCCTTTTAAAAAGCTGAAATCAATTCTCTTGTTCTGCCTTCCCTTTCCCCACTCCCCTGTTTGAGAGCATGTAGAGATACATGAAAGTCAGACCAATTCAGGTGTAGAATATCACCATATTCTGTGACAAAACTGTCAGTTTCTAAGCTGCTTCCATCATGTGTCTTAATTATTGTCTCTTCTTAAAGATTTGCTGCTTCTGTGAGTTGTAGGTCCTTGCATTGGCTTACACAGACAGTATTCAAGATCAGAACTGTCATTCAGGTTTCTTTTATGCAGGCATAGTGTTCAAATTAAAGGCCCTGAAATCTGACTATCCAACCCTTTAATCTTTACAGCTCTGGGGTTTGTATGTAATTATTAGTGCAATCTATTGAATTTTTATGATTTGCCCACAGTTTGTATTGTGTATGTCTAGTATTTTTGTTTGCTTGACGAATGTTCTTTTAGATTTTTACCTACTCTAGCTTTCAAAAGACACTTTCAACTATACATTGACAACCTGTTCTTCATATGTATACCTACAAATGTGTGTGTGTATGTTTAAATCTCTTCCAGTTTGGCTTTAGTTCACTGAACTGAAAGCCTTTCATTTTCAACCTCTGAAATTCAGTATTACCCAATCAGTCTGTGATTTCCCTGTTAGCTCACACAATCTTTGATTGTTTAAGTCTACAGTAAACAGTATCTTTAAAACAATCACTGCTTTCTGTGCTTATCCTGAAAATGTCTTTTTTTTCCCCCACAGCTTAGTGTTGGAACAGCAAAGGGACAGGTTTTTCTACAGATTTGCATATATGTCTTCACTTACTGTTTTGTGAGACTAACCTTATATGTTGCTTTTTTAAATCCTCCTCTTTCTTGAAACTTTCAGTTCCCAGCAGGCAGGTCTGAGTCTCCCTCTTCTCCTTCCTCCTTTCTAGATACATTGTTTTCTTTCTTTTAATTACTGGACAAACAGTACATGCTGTGGGTAGTAGTTACAAGCTGATTTTCCTGGCTGACATACCTTGGCATTGGATCACATTTTGCTAATAACCAAGGTCAAGCAGCTACCCACAGGAGAGTACTAATGTGGATCCTCCCTGTACCCATCTGATGTCTTTTCTTCTGTGCCTTACAGAAGGTCTAAATATAATAGAAATACTTTGAAAACTGAAATACTAAGTTTTGTTACTCAGAATTGGATGTTGCTGGTCAACTGCTCAAATGCTGATTAAAGGGGAATGGTGGATTTGCATCTTGTACTCCATTAGCCTCACTCTCAAAGCAAGTTATTATAAATAGTTTTAAAATACAGGATTTGCTCTTAAAAATCTTGATGTTTGCTTGATATTGCATTACCAAGGGAACCTGGTGTCTGTAGAATTATTAAGGCAATGGATATTTGTAGCTGATTTACCTGGAAAGGTTTTTAGAAGTGTTTTTCTAATTCCTGATGCATCATTTGGGAAGAAGTGATTATTTTTCACTTTCAAAAAATTAAGCAATTAATGTGTTTTCTTCAGTTGTTCAATAAACAGCTACCCTACTGAAGGGTCTAGTCTGTATTGTAATCACTTTATCCAGTATGTGGTATTTTATGAGAAAATGTGGTTGACTTTAGATGTGAGTACAAAATATGTTACTATTCCTGTTCATAAAAACCTTGCTCAAGTCATAAACAGACCAGAAGCTTTATCAGCTAATGATAAATTCGATTTGCTAGTCTTTTCTGTTGTTGAAAAATTTGGGAATTAATATCCAGTGCAGAACACTAAAATAAATGGTTTTCTTTCACATTTTTTTTGTTTGGTTACATTCACATTTACCAGGATAAGTAATGCATCTGCTGAATGTAGTTCTTAGGTGACAGTACTTCTGTTGTGTTTCTCACTGTTTCTCTCTTGCCCGTGTTTCCATCCTGAAGGATGATGCCCGTCAGCTCTTTGTGTTGGCTGGAGCAGCAGAAGAAGGCTTTATGACTTCAGAGCTTGCAGGAGTTATCAAGAGACTGTGGAAAGACAGTGGGGTTCAAGCCTGTTTCAACAGATCCCGAGAGTACCAGCTCAATGACTCTGCTGCCTAGTAAGTACAGTGTGGCAGACAAGATTCTCTCTGCCTTCTAACTAGTAGCTAAAGCTGTATGAGGTGTCATCTTCTGACAAATTCTACTCCCATGTCAGTGGAAACCACAGAAGCATCTGGACAAAGATAATGTCTGCTTGGGTGCAAATTCTGCAGCAAAGTTTTGAGGCTGGAAAGGAAAAGGTGTAGTGTACTTATGAACTTGTGTTCTGGTCACGTGTTTCACTCCTTTAAAGAAGACAAAGATTGATTTAAGGTGCTTTAGTAGGTTTTCTATTACAAAAGCATGACTAAAGTACCCTTTTAGTATCTGAATGTATCCAAAAAATGTGATGACATGATCTGTATCTGTATTACCAAGGATACTAGTTTCTTTCATAATAGAGTTTTTTCCTGTTTCAATATTGCTATGTTTTCATTGTTAATTAATGGTCTCTATTGGAAATGTGTTGGGCCAAGGAACAATTAGAATGTATCTTTTATGCTGGGGCATAAAAACCAGAAAAAAAACATTAAGGAACTAGGAAGGCAAAAGTAAGATGGTGTAGCAGTAAGGAATGGTGAGTCAGTAAGGAAGAGTTCACTGAAGGAGATATAAGATAGAAAAGAGTGGCAATAGCAGTGATACTGCCTTGTAGTGCAATTTTTTATGATTCTGAAGTATTTTGTAGTGCTTGAAATTGTTTCTCAATTGTATAAACATTTTTCCGTATGGAACGGTTGATTTGGAGATTCACATACTCTCCTGTGGTTACCTCCTGTGCTCTGTTTTCTTGTTTGTTAAACAACTGTGGCTCAAGTTTCAGAAGAAAACTATTCTTCTGGCCATATAAATATATCTAAAATTGTAAACATCTTGTTACACAGAAAATAGAACACAATGCCTTCCCTGTTTACTATGGGAAAAGTACAAGAGCTGTACAGTTTTTTGGAAACACTGGACTTGGCCTACATTGCAAGGAGCTTGGCAATGAAAGTGTACTAATTGTAAAAAATATGTGCAATTAGGAATTCTCAATAGAAACTTAATTGTTATGTATTAGGCATTTTCTTAGACACATTAATTCTGGCCAAAACACTGAGTTACTCTTTTCATATCTGTTATCAAATAGAGGGATTTTGGGTTCTGTTATGGTTCAAAGTAACCTGCAGTTCAGTAGGTTGCAAAGATGATGATGTTCTAATTAGTGCCAATAATATTGATGATTATGGAACCATGTTTGCATTTCAGAAATTATAAAGAATTCTTTGTAGTGGAGTAAATTGCATAAATTTTCTTTCATCTAGGATAAAATATTGTTGTGTCTCAAAAGCTTATTTCAAAAAAACTTGGAAATTTGAGTAGAATACTGTTTCTTGTCTCAGAGAAAACTATTTTATAAAATTCAAGCACAGTGTAATGAACGGACTTAGAACTTCTGTAATTATTTGTAATTAATTTGTTGCTGTTTTATGAATAACTGAAAGCAGTGTTTATTTTTACCTTTAGTTACTTGAATGACTTGGACAGGATAGCACAAACCAGCTACATTCCAACTCAACAGGACGTTCTCAGGACTAGAGTGAAAACTACAGGAATAGTGGAAACTCACTTTACTTTCAAAGATCTTCATTTTAAGTATGTAAATCATGCTGCATGGTGATCTGTCCATCAAAGTTCCTGTAAAACTATGGAATATGGTATTCAATGGTGTATTTTAACAAATGTGTCTAACCTCAAGTTTGATTATTTCCCCCCACTTTTTGTGGGAAAAAAAAAAAAATTCTTGTGCTTGACTCAATTTTCTGAAGGCATGTGAGCTTTACTGGAGCTCCAATAAATGGTGGTGTTATACTGAAAATGTTTTGTAAGGATACTTCTGATATAAATTAAATTTCAAACCAAAATACTGCATTTTGTGCCATGTTAAGTAGCTGTTCTATTGGATTCTTGTTTTAAATTCTGTTGGACAACTGGAAGTGTTTGCTTCCAGTTCCAGAGTTTGCTGGTGTTGTACAAAAGAATAAATCCATTTTCCTAAAGAGATTAATTCAAATATGCATTATACTTTAAGGTGGTATTTTAGAGATGAAAGAATGTAACTTATGTTTTCTGTGATGCAAGATCTAGAAAATAATGATAATATTCTGAGCATTTTATATCTAAAGACATAGAATCAGAGAATGATTTGGATTGGAAGGGACCTTAAAAATCATTTAGTTCTAACCCTGTTGCAGTGGACACAGACACCCTCCACTAGTCCAGTTTGCTCAAAGCCCCAGCCTGGCCTAGAACACTTCAGGGGATGGGACATCCATAACTTCCCTGGACAACTTGTTCCAGTGCCTCACCACCCTCGTAATAAAGGATTTCTTCTTAGTACCTAATCTAAACCTACTCTCTTTCACTTTGAACTCATTCCTCCTTGTCCTCTCACAATATGCTCTTGTAAAAAGTTTGCCCTGATTCACATGCAGCATCCAATGTAAAAACACAAGTTAGTGTTAACCATCAGCATACTCTTACCTCCTACTGATGAGGAAGAGTAAGAGGAAAACTCAGAAAAATACATTAAATATGAATTTAGGTTCTGCAGAAATTGTTCAGCATGTCTATGTTATATATTTGCTTAGTACCTTCACGGAAAATATTTTTTCTCATGGAAATGCATGGCAAATACTGAAATATGGATGTTTCAGGACAATCACTACTGTGGAAATCTGTTTTGTTTCCTTGTTTTAGGGTTTAAGAGTACAAATTTGTATTAATCCACAAAAGAATAGCTGATTAAAGGTAATGAATCTCCTAAGGAGAGTAATCCTTAGCCAAGCCTAAAGAAAGAACTTAAGTGTTCTCAGGAGCTCTCCATCTTCTCACCTAGTTTCCAATGTTTCTTGTTCCCTGCTGTAGATGGGTCTGATTATTGGGACTATTAAAAGGACCATATGGTTACACTTCTGTAAAATGTGGCTTTGAGCCAGACCTGTGGAGTTATTTAGCTGTAATGTTGTACATTGAAACACCTGTACCTGTGCCTTAGGCAATAGGCTTAATGAGATATTGGGAAGACTTGGAGTACACTTACACAACCTTGAAAAGAACTTTTAAGATCATCCAAACACATGAAAGGCTCAATTATACTAAGATGAGGGTATATAAGTATGACTAACTGCACAGGATCAATTTCTTTCATTATCTTTTCTTTACTGTTCTGCTGTCTGTGTTTAGATTCCTTCAGGTTGAGCCTCAATTCAGCCTTCTCTATAAAGCAATTAACATAGCTTTGATTATTGATTTAATCCAAAATGCAAATAGCAAGTCATCTTCATCCTGTTTTTATAGACTAGTCCAAAAGTTGAGTCTGATTATTTACTACTTCTGTGTTCAAAGAACACTTTTTCGGTAAAAGTGTTAATTCTTATGGAAAATCGAGTCTCAGTATAAAGTTACAAAGCATAGCATTAGAATTGACAGAAGTAATTACTAAAATTTAAGGGATTAATTATTAAGATATACAATTACAAAATATATTCTATGAGTACAGCCATTGCTAATTATTAGAGAACTGAGTAGGAGTAGTAGATGGCTGTTTTTGTTTACTGATATCCAAAGAGTTCCCTTCAAAGATTTTTCTGAAGGTAAGGAGCATGTCTAAGGAATCCTTTTTTCAGGAGGAATAATCTTTCCAGTGTTTTTAAATGGCATTATCCCAATGTAGAACATTAAAAGGCAGTGAACATTGTCACATCTGCAGTGGTTTACCCGAGTAGAAGACCTTGTAAGAGGTTACATTGTTTCTGACAGTTTTCCATGAGAAAGCAAAGGGTTTTTCTTTTTCTTCTAATTTGTTTCCTTCTCTACTTTTACTGTGGTTTGTTTTTTTTTTCAAATTAAAACCTAGCAACTTGGAACACTTGAAGATATCTAAAAATAACAACTGTAATTGAATCCCTTCAAGTGCAATTTACAGTGTTTGTGCCATGCACTAACATTAAATTGGTAAGGTTTTTTACCTGCGCTATACTTGCAACCTTACAACTCATGGAAAACAAAATTAAAAAGCACAAGACAGCTTCAGTAAATGTGTCATATGTGAGACTTAATTGCATTTCAAAAAATGGATTTGTTAGAGGGAAAATGTGGGTTATTTTTACTATAATGCTTATTTTGTCTTCTAAGATAATCTCTTAAAAATATCCCTTTTAAACATGGCCAGTTGAAGAACAGATTTAAGCTGTAATTTGACTTAGAAGAGAGAGGAGCTAAAACTCAGTGGCAGTCCTCCTTGCTGATCAGTATCTTTTATTATGGTAGACGTTTTAGTAAAGTTAACTATATATTTTTATTTTATGCAGATTACAATTAACTTTGTTAATGAAATATAATATTGTAAATAGTTGATTTTGTCTATCTTTCATCTCATACTTTCTCATGTTCTCTAAAATAGGAAGACTTTTAGGTCTTTATTAAAATTGAGGTATATACTGGGAAAAATAGTAATGAATGTTTTTTTGCCTTCTATTTAAGGTGTGGTTCTGAGACTTAACACAGCTGATAATTCCAGGTTTTATTTATTATTTATTTTAATACTCATAACACTAAAAATTCCAAAGTTCATTCACTTCTTTTTACTTCTGTTTTGCAGAATGTTTGATGTTGGAGGCCAAAGATCAGAGCGAAAGAAGTGGATTCATTGTTTTGAGGGTGTTACAGCAATTATTTTTTGTGTGGCACTAAGTGATTATGACTTGGTCTTGGCTGAAGACGAGGAAATGGCAAGTACCATAATGTTGAGGCAGGGAATAGTTGTTGGGCAGAGGCTAAGCTTGGAAGGAAAGCTATAAATGGGTCTTTGAAGTATTTCTGCCTTATAAGATGTATAGGGTTTGTGCAAAAGGTCTCAGTGAAATGCTGGTAGAATTCATGCTTTTGGGTTCCAAAGTATTTTCTCATATTCTTAGAAGGAATACTAAGAGATAAGTATTCTTTTAGCTACACTCTTCGTGTTTTAAAGGAAGCATAAATTAATGAGGATAAATTGTCAGTAATCCACATTTTAGTTTCTTTATGGATGCTAGAAGTACATAGTAAGAAATTTTTTTACTTATCTATACCTGCTTTACCACATTTTGTTTTCCTTTCCTTCCTCAGTCTTCAGTTTTTGTTTCTTTCTAACTGTGTTTCTCCAATCTCTTGTCTTAGTTCCAGAAATGTTTCTCTTCCTTTTCATTTCCAACACCCTCGGCTCCTTTCTCCTCTTTCAAGAGTTTACTCCTTCCGTGTCACTGTGCACAGGGTGCATTTTACTATCTTGAGTGGTCTGAAGTGATGCTTACCTCTGTATGTGAATCATTAACAGACTCTTGTGCTCTTCCTTGTGTTCTGCAACTTTCTATAAAATATAATTTGGGGAGGAAAGAGAAATAAGAAAACCTTTCAAGTCAAAGATAGTCAAAGAAGGTCATAGCTAGCATCCTGCTACTTAAATGACTGGAACTTGGCCAAAGTACTTACATGTTGGATAATTTTTCTACAGTTAAATATTATGGTAAGAGTTAAAATACCTGCTTACTTGATTCTCTAGCTTTGTAGAATTTTTTTCCTTATTTTGGAATGTCAGCTACGTGCAGAATTTATTTTCAATTTCCAGAGGATCTAATCAGTGTTAAGACAAATTCAGGTAACTCAGCAATTCTTGTAGAATATCTGTGCTGCAAAATGTCGATACGCACAAAAAAATGTCTGAAATATTGAAAACTTAAACCTGGAAATGAGAAAAAGTAGTTGCTTAAACCCTGCTCATGGAAGTGATCTTTGTGGTAGTCTTGGCCTCTCTGTATTTCCCTGCGGTAAAATGTGATTTTGTTTGCTAAAAACTTAGTTTTGTAAGTAATCAAAAATATGTATCCTTATTTTACTACTGAAGTCTGATAAAACAGAAAGTGATGGCTTTTTTTTTTCAATTACAGAATCGGATGCATGAAAGCATGAAATTGTTTGACAGTATCTGCAACAATAAATGGTTCACAGACACTTCTATTATTCTATTCCTGAACAAGAAAGATCTTTTTGAAGAAAAAATCAAAAGAAGTCCTCTCACTATTTGCTACCCTGAATATGCAGGTATTGGAGGGGTGTAGATGTCAAGGGTTTTTTGTTTTGTTAAAATACCAAATTTTTGATGCACAGATCATGAGGAGTTGCATAACTCTAGGCATTTAAAATATTTATATGACCTAAAATTTAAGATGGGGGGTTGTTTTGATGGATCATAAATGAAACAGTGCTTAAGTGTTTTTAACCAGGTGAACTAATGCTGGTCCACTGATAGCATTTATGTGTTGCTACTGCAATTGTTCAGGCCCATTCTTATTTCTGATGTTCTTCTACTTTTGTACTTTGATATAAGTAGGAATTCCTGAGGTACATGAGAGGTTTTTGAACAGGGAGTGTACATACATTTTGACATTGTGGCTTATTCAGGAAATATAGAGCAAAAGAGCATGAATTCATTTAACAAGTCTTAGCATTCTTATGTATCAATTTCATTGTAACTTCAGACCCAAAAATAGCATGTTGGAGGCAAAAAGCTTAGGAGAAGTGTGTATGCCAAGAGTCTTTACTGAGTGTGGGAAAAGGAAACAAAACATCTTAAACTAGGAAAGTGATGGGTCATTAATGGTTTGTTCCTCTAGCACTGAAGTAAAGACTATTCCTGCACCAGGAGCTGAATTGAGTGCAAAGTTTTTATTATTACAAGTGCATCCAAAAGGTCTCCTTTCAAGTGTTTTTTTAATGGTGTCTTAGAGCAATGACTGTGGAATTTCTCTTCTTCAGGTTTAGGTTAACTGTTTCCAAAGATCCCCTTCCTTCAAAGATAGTGTGCATCTTGTCCTTCCTCTGTTGAAAAGTTGCTTACTGAGCAATTTTCTTCTTCTAGGGTCAAACACTTACGAAGAAGCAGCTGCTTACATTCAGTGTCAGTTTGAAGATCTGAACAAGAGAAAAGACACAAAGGAAATCTACACTCACTTCACATGTGCCACAGACACAAAAAATGTGCAGTTTGTTTTTGATGCTGTAACTGATGTCATTATTAAAAATAATCTTAAAGACTGTGGCCTCTTCTGAGAACAGCCAGAAGGTTGTTAAATGGTAAATTACATGCCTGAAAACAGGACTTAAACGTTTGGAATATGCCCATGCTGTGTAAAACCTGCATAGATATACTTAATTCTTTTATTTTGTTTTTAGGTTTGGAGATCGACTTCGCACAATTCTAATCTGATTCTTTTCAAGATGAAAGAATTACAAAATGCATTGTGCTCAATGATAGATCAGTACTGTACTTGCCTGTTTTAACAGCTTTATTTATGTTTGTCTTGTAAATTTAAGTAATTAGTTAACACTGAGATGTCAGTTGATTGTATGTAAACTTACAATTGTAGTAATGTATTTGTATAAACGTTGAACGGAATATTTTAGTAACTTGATGTCCTCTAAAACATTCCTCTAAAATTTCCATGTTTTAGGAAGATACTCTTAGAGGAGACAGACACTTTTTGCCTTTGGATTATTTAAACATCTTGTAAAATTAAATTTTCTTTTCATCTTAAAGGTGCATGCTGCCTTATTCTTTACTTTTGTTGGTAATATTGTATATGGCATTAGCTTTTTTGATATTTAAACAGCTTCATACACCTTCTCAGACTTAAAGAAACATAACCAATAAACTTGTTTTTTGCCTTAAGTTTTGAAAAAAAAATCTTTTTATAAATTTAGGATAAATGCAAAGATTATTTTAAAATTTAAATTTAATCCACAGTTTATGAAATCCAGACTTGCAGTCTTGGCAGTGGAAATGTGACAACACTGGGAAATTGATGTTTAAGGGTCAGCTATCACTGAAGCTGATGGAAGTGCAAAAAGGAAATTGTTAAAACTATTCATATCAATAAAAAATTGATGCTGTGATCTTTACTCAGTGGAGTGAATGGAAAAATTACCTTTGAAGTGTTATAAATTGCAAAGACAGGACTTTAATGTAATGTTCTTTCTGCTTACTTAGAACATGAATTCATGTTCTCCTTAAACTTTTTGCTGTTTTCTGGTAATAAAACCACTTGGATAACTTAACAATAGAAATATTGAGTTCTCCCACATGGCAAGGGGACTTCACAGATTTAAGCAAATTTCTGTTGCATATAGCAAGAATATTCCGTGTTCTGGGTAGGACGTTTTAGTGACTTAGAAGTGCTGATCCTTTAATTCCCTTTTTAATTATACCCTCACAGCTTCTTAAAAGTTAAAGATGATTTTCTTCTGGTTATGCTTTCGTTATGTAATTTGCTATCTTAGGTACCTATCATCCATTGCCTTAGGGATAGTGCCAAAACTGTTTTTTTTAGTACAGATTTTCAAAGAAATAAGATTCTAACTGTAAATAAGTTGATGGTTGTCTTAAATGTATGTTGTCATCTAGAAAACACGAACGTACCAAACCTGGAGATACAATTTTCTATAATTGTTAAAATATTTCAGGCAGCTACAGTACACCATAAGTTCTTTGAGAAGTAAATAAGTCTTGGAGCCTGTGGCTATTTTTCTATATTGTCGTAGCGTTTATGTTCTGAAAAATGTTCAAAATATTGAAGTCATTGTTCTGTTAAGTTTAATTTTTGATTGTGTATGTGTTTAAGTTAGGCCTCTGCTTGAGTAAAACTTACCTGCCCTTCTCATTCTTTAATGCTTTCTTTGTTAGGTACAGAATTGCTAAATGCATTATAAATGAAAGATTAGAAAGGAGTTAAGTTATTGCTGGAGGTTGTTAAATATGTTGATACATTATGAGCTCTTTCAGCAGTTATGGTAAGCAATCTGTATATCCTGGGCTGCTTTTAATTGTGCTTTACATAGTTCTGGATATGATTTTAAACCTCACTGAACTACTTTGTGGAATTGTATTTACACCTACGTTCCAGCTGGTTTTTGTACTTAATGTAAAACAAAAATTGGGATTAATCAAATTAAATAAATCTAAATTTTGTGCCTTGCTTGAAAGAAATGGTTTTCATTAATTTTGCTGATGGAAATCTTTTTGCATCCATTCTGCGGAGGTAACTAGGTAGTAAAAATGAGAAGATAGGAAGTCAAGAGTAAACGTAAAAACTTTGTACTAGAAGCATTTTTTTTTAATTAATTCTTCAGTTGGAGAATATTTGGAATTTTGTAACCAGTGGTTTATGAAGTGGTCATATATTAACAGGGAACAAAATTGTGAACTAATTTGGCTTTCTAGTCCACAGATAATCTTGTTTTTTTTCTGACCTAATCCCAGCAGGGATGTTTCTTTGTAGAGGTGCTGCCCTGGTAGATCAATCTTTGTCCAGAGATAAAATCAGCCTAGGCCACTTTTCTTGTAAGCTACAAGAGGATTTACATGCAGTTGTGATGGAGCCACACACGTAGTTTTCAGTAAAATGGAGGAAATGCTGCAGGTACACCACTGTCTATGGGGGACAGTCATGGCCCTCAGCAGCCTGAGCTCTGTTCTCTTCCAGTTCCTTTCCTTGGATTTCTTCATGCAGAGTGTGCAGGCAAACTGCTTTCTCTAGCATGACACAAAGAAGCTCCCTCTATTACCTAAGAAATTCCTTCAGGCTATTGTAAATGTAGTGTATGTAAAAAACCAGACCTTTGTGGAGATTGTCCAGCCCCGTGGTCTTGTGCACATCTGTGGTTGAAGTCTCTCAGTAAAATGTAGCTGTCATTAAACATGTAGTTATTTTTAAGAGGTTTAACACTGTGGAAAGGTGGTTTGGAAAATTTGTTATTTGGCTTCATTATGTCACCCATGGAATCTTTAGGTAATTTGATGTTAAATGTATTAACCTCTCATTAACTAAAATAAGGTCCAGGATCACAGCATGGGAACAATGTAGATTGGCTGGATTGTTGTTTCTGGTTCCATGTAGGCAATTAGCAGCCTCATGATTTAAAATCTGCATAAAACCTTGGGGAGCAAAAGAGATCCATCTGCTGCATGCTGAACAGCATGATGGCTGGTGTGCATTCAGAATTGGGGAAAATTAAAATATAATTGTCTGTTTCAAATCAAGCAAAAAGGAAACCCTGCCAAGATGCTGGCTATCCTACTGTGTGAATGTGTCTTGAAGTTGTTATACTTCATATTAGTAGCTAAGATCCTGAGGGTCAAAGAGTGATGCCAGGGTTGTAAGCTTTGAAGCCTTGACTGTATTCCATTTTTTAAAAAGTACAGAAGGTGCAACAAGAGTCTTTAAGCACCTCATCCTTGAATAATTCATAGCCTGTGGAAGTGCAGTCATGGGCCATGAATGTGGAAGATTAGACTGGTAAAAGAGGAACTTAGTCATGGAATATAAGCAGTGCTTGTAGTTTTTGCAAAACTGTTGAGTTTTTGGACTCTGATGAACAGTAATGAAATTTCAGTTGCATAGGTGCAAGAAAACCATTTTGTGGTTTTGTCTCTGGAGTTCTTGTAAAGAAGCTGGCTTGACACAACAGAACTAGGACCAGAGTCTTATGTGGTTATATTTCCAAGTCATGAGAATACACTGTACTTTAAAATGGCTGTTTAAATGCATTTATCAAGCTTTTTGTCTTTAAATGTATTTAGAAGCAGTGCTTTTCTAAGTTGGTCATGACTCCAGACAAGGTGCTTCTGGCTATTTTGCTCTACTTGTGTTTCCTTTTTTGTGGTAGTGAGAAGACTTTGACTGTTACCTGACACAAGAGAAATCAAGATTATTGAGCAGTTTATGGTAGGAGTAATTTATTTGATATAAGAGATAGTTAGGCTTACTTCTAAAGTGCAGTCAATAGATTGAGATATATATGGGGTGCTGTAATGCTATGCCATTTTTGGTCATATTCCCTTCTGGGCATTAAGACAGGAATAATTGAGCCCACAGTGTAGAAATGCACTTCTGTAGTAAAACTGTGTTTCTCTAGTGCTATGTGTCAATTCTGAAAGGAATTTCAGGGCATCTCTTACAAAAGAAAGATTTATGCATGCAAGGATGTACTGATAGGAATGTGCTATCTGAAACTTGACTCTTTTTAATTGCAGTGGAACAAAAGGCATTTAAAACCAAGTAAGTTGTCACTGGAAGTCACTGCAGCTTCACAGAACTAGCTGTTCCCAGCTACCTTAGTCTTCCTCCTTTTCTGTCCTCCCACTAAGAGGAGTTTGGGGAGAGGTGGAGTCACTGCCTTCCCTCACGGGTTGTGCTATTTGTGTCGACATCTGAGGAACGGGTACCTTGAATCCTGCAGAATGTGCTGATCTGTACTTTCTTTTGTAGATAAAGAATATGCAGATGCTTGATGTAAGATTATTATTAATATGATAATTTAAGAATATGCAGATTGATTGGAAAATAAGTGTACTTAAAATTGCATGAGTTGTATTGAAAAGAATGAAGAAAAGTCTAGGAAACCAGGAACCCTGAACAGGTGAAGCTTTTTATTTCTGTAGTTTACAGTGATCCACAGTGCTCCACAGTCTGATGAGAAGCAACATGACACCAAACACATTTCAAATACCTGTTACAAAGGTATTTGTATCATCCTGTCTACAAAGTCAGAGTGCACTGTGAGACAGTGCAAGTGACTGAGGGAAACACTGCGAATACAAACATACTTCTAGGTTTTCTCCATTTGTCAAAATAAAGAAATAATTTTCTGGATTAAATAAAAATAATAAACCATCTATTCTGTGCATAGTTTCATAAATTTGTCTCAGGAACTATAACATCTTCCTGTGGAAAAAATATGGAGAGGTACAGTCACAAATTTTCACTCTTCTCTGTTCCAGTGTCGTGATTCTCTTGAAATGTGATTAAAAAATCCCAACCCACAAAACCTATTCTAAAGATGCTATGAAACTGTCATCCTGAGAATGTTAAATAGTTTTGATTAAAAAATGCTACTACTTATCCTGTAAGTCAGGATTTTTTTTTTATGGATTAAAAAAAAAATGAAGCTATTTTTGTTTTGATTCCATAAATCACAAATATTACCTTGTCTTTCATCAACATCTTTATTAAAACACAGATTTATTTTTTTTGTGAGAATACTGTTAACTTTGACTTGGTGTGAATTGCCAAAACTTCTATTTCTACTAATGAAAATTAAAGATTAATTTACTAAAAAAAACCCCGAACTGTAGTTATCAACTGCATAATTTAGAATGTAAAACTGACCACAACAACCAGAAAAAAATTACATTGTGATATTATTGTTGTAAACATTAGAACATATGTTGAAGATGTGAATTTGGCCTGTAGGTCTGTAAGTCAACAAGGATACTTCATTGCATCCAGTTTCTAATGATGGCCTTTCTACTGTTTTTGGCATTTAACAAAAATGTAATTTTAATCCTTCATAATTCTAGACAGAATATTGAAAAAAATTGAATTTGTTAGTGGCTGCACATGGGGATGAGTACATTTGATCAAATTCTGAAGTTGTTGCACATAGATTCTACCAGTATCTTTCACTGAATTATGTTGGTTTGGCTTAAATGCCATTAGTTTGCCTTGTTTTTCTGTCTATTAACTTAATTCTTTGTAAAGTTATCAGTCTTTGGCCCTCTGACTCAATTTAAGGAATGGAAGAAAGGCATAAATTTTATCATCTACTGAGACAAAAAACCTTTTTCAAGATGTTTGTAGTCAGTTGGGCATACATGAGATTAATGTTCTGGGAAAACATTAAAGAGAATATTCAGCGATGATCTTCACAGCTCTGTCCACAATTGAAGAAAGCAGCTTTGAGAGAGAGTTGTGGTATAAACTTGTTTTTTGGTATGTTCTTGTCTGCTTTTGTTGTCTGCAGCTCTAGTGAGGCAGTAACAGTGAGGTGTGTGCAATTGCTCAGCTCCTTGTCCCTTCCCCAGCTGAGGCTGTCGATGTCTGTGTGTTAAGGGCCCAAGCAGCCTGATCTTCCCACATTGAGGGAAAGGGTTCTGGGCTACTCAGCAAAAAGAAATGGGCAGGAGGCGCCCTGATCCTCCTGGAGAGGAGAGAGGGAGCTCTCTCCAGCAGTAAAGGGACGTGGAAGAGGGACACATCTGCATTTCTGATGTCTTTTAAGCTTGTATTTGAATTCTGTCAGGGCTTGATACAATTTTACAAGCAGAGATGATGTACTTGGGTGCTGCTAGGAGACAGTTGTTGGTGTGTTGTACACTTAAATTTGGAGCTTGTTGTCCTATCCAAATTCTCAGTCCTTCAAGATCTTTCTTCCTGTAATTGAAAGCTGTGCCAGAAAGAAATGCTAGTAGAGCTGCAGAGTAATAGTTTGATAGTCTTGAATGAGTTTTGTCTTCACCATCAAAAATTTTAGTGTTGCATCATTTCCAAGATGATCTGAAAGATAAATTATGAGGTTAAATGAGTTTTGTAGTGTTTTAAATATTAAAATGTGGAGACAGGAACAAGCTATTTTTTATCACTTCATTTTTCCTGCAATAAATCTGTGAAATGAAGATGAATAGAGAGGTCCAAGTGCTCTGTGTGAGTCGTCCCAAGACCACTGTTGAAATACGATGCTTCCTTAGGCTGTAAGAGAATGAAGAATTTTTGCCTCCTGTGGAATCACAGCAAAGAACTGATAGCGCTGGTGTTTTTATTCCAGTAGGCTGATAGTTGACATCCTTGTCAAAGATGAAAGAAATACTGGAATGGTATCAATGATCTAGGACCCTAAATTACAGGAGTACAAGTGTTCAGGTCGTTTGAGGTCAAACTGCGATGGGTTGTTTGCACAAACTGACTTTCAGAGAAAGATTTGAAAGGAGTTACCTGTTTCATCACCTTAAAAGGACTGCAGAAAGCAATGAGCAATCCTGCTAGAAATGCAAAATTTTCTTCACTTTAATGTTCAGCTTTTCAAGTGAGTTAAAAGAGTTTCTCAAGTGATTGCCTGTCAGGTGGCATGGGGTAATGTGTTTTCTGAGCCTTTGCCAAATGCAGTGTGGTTCACATTATTTAAAACAACAAAATTTGTACTTCTGAGAAGTAAGGAAGGCATGATCACTAAGGAAAAATTTGCAAAAATTAAAATTGCATATTAGGTAACTAAGACTTGCATTCTTCCAATAACACACACATTATCATGTTATGCCAGCATTTCAGAAACTCAATTTTTGAAATAGATCTATGCCAGATAGCATTTCTCATTGCCATGCTTTCTACAGAAGTGAGGCAATGATGACACTAATAGTATTTTCTGTAGTCCAGTTGCAAGGATGTTCAGCTGGCAGTTTGGATGCTATGTCTCAAACTCAGTCTGAGTTTTGAGTTACATTTGGCCTTCCGAAATCTGAGAAAATCTTCTGATGTGGTAAGTAAATACTCAATCTTTCTTTTTACCTTGTCCTGTTGATTCTATTTCATTTATATGCTACTGACCTACAAGGACTGTAATCTGAGTCACAGTTACTCATAATTTGTTCCTTTGCAACAAATATCTGTATCTTTTAGTAGGTAAAATAAGTTCAATGGAAGGTCTCAGAGTGAGACCCTTACTCAGCTCCTTGCTCTGAACTGGATTTGAGCTCTGTCCATATCTTGAGGGAGGACCTGAGCTGGTGGTGGTCTGGTGTGTGAGAATATTGCTGTCCCTCCTCTTCAGCTTTGGGCAATAACAAAATCATCCTTACAGACTATTTTTTCCCCCACAGATAACATCTTATTTATAATAGTTCACAATGTCTTAGTCAATTTGAAATTAATGATTTTTTGAGCTACCAGCTCACTTAATACTGACTTGGTCATCTTTTCACTGTTTCTCTTTGGAGCTGGTGGATGGATTTGACCTGAGGAGACTTCCTGTACGTGTTTTAAGTCCATTCATTCTTGCAGTTTTTTCTTGCATCAGTTCCCATTTCTCCTTGAGTATCTTAAATTGTGAAGTTATTTATAAATGAAAGGAGTTTAAAAGTGGAAAGATTTTTTTTTTTTTTAGCTTTCCTTTTGGTAGGATGGATGAGGATGGAATACGAAATAAATGTCTTACTAAAAAGTACCAGTTTGAGTCATCTCAACAAGCTTCAAAATTTTCCATTCATAAAGATTAGACATTACTTAATAGGCTTGTAAATTATTAAACAATTTAATACACTTAAAAAAAAAAATCTGTTTGAAAAGAAAACTGATAAAATACTAAACCCCCTTTTTGCCTCTGTGCTATTTCTGGTTAGACAGGAGTAGTTAATTGATGGCTTCATTAACTCATGATCCCATTAGACCGGGGGAGATAGACAAAAACCAGAATTCTGTGTTCATTCTGGAAGAGTTCAGGTAGCACACTGAGGAAAGGCTGAATGATGAAACAGAACTGCAGGAGTTTGACTGGCTAATGGAACACTTAAATTCCTGAATGAAGGCATGCAGCTTCCTTGTGAGGTGTTTGTCCCTTGTCTGAATTGGCTCTAACTAAAGGCTGTGAAAGCGTTTTTCATCTCATTGCCAACCACCATTCTGCTTTAGAGACATTAATCTTTGCTGTGTTCAAAAAGAGACTCTTAAGAAGTCAATTTTCCAATGGCCCAGGAGGTATAAGCTGGACTTCTAAGGCGGATCTTTCTTATGAGCTTTGTTCTGGAAGGCAAAATTGTAGAGTTAATGTGTCTGCACAGGCTCTTGTCCTTTAAACACAGCCAAGTGATGCTTATAGCCTTTTGTTATAACAAAATAAAGTGCTTTGTTAGCTGTTCTGTCAGCACACCTCTTCACTTGTGTTCTTTGTTCCGTGCCCAGTGGTGCTGAATTCTTTGAAAGAGAAATGCCATGAGAAGTATGGTGAGAATGTACAATCATTTATGCTCCTGTATTAACTTATCTTTAATATCTGATTTGACTTTTTATTAGTCAAACAACATGGAGGTCATGGCACAAAGAATGATAATTATGAAACAGAATCATCAGAATACATTTTGTCACAAGGATGAACTTACTTCTGATGCCAAAGACTGTAGATAATGGAGGAGCTAGAGCTAAGTGACAACTCAATAGTTCTGTGGGATATTTGAATAGCTTTGTTCAATGGAACTTTGCTTTAGATCTGAGCTGTCTTTTTCTCCCTGGAGACTTTTCAGCTCAAGAAGCAGGTGGGTAGTTTTGTGGCCTTGGTAATTTGTAATGTTTTAAAAACATTTCATACCATCTTTGTTGGGAAGTTGTCCCTCATCACTGTCTCTCTTCTAGAACAGTTTCCATATATTTTATGCCATATATGGAAAATGCCTCAAATAACTATACTGAGCTTTCTCATTGTCTTGCTATGGGTTTAAATACTTAATGGGTCTAATTTAGAGGTCTTTTTTTTCCTTCTGTGGTTTCCTTTTTTTAAATTTTTTTTCTGTTGCACTCTTTTCTGTGTTCTATAGTACTACAGCTGTTCTAAACATACTGTTAGAAAAACCCACAAGTACTTATAGTCTTGTTGATACATCAATTATTATGGACGACAATAGTTGTTTCCTCTGCAGTTTAGACAGGTCATACATGTTTTCTTTTTTCTGTTTTAGTACTGCACTTGATGCCTTGAGTGCTTTTTAAAATTACTTTTTAGGTCAAGCTGCCTGAAATCTCTGTAGTTTTGCTTGGGCCATTAGCTCACAAAACACACTTTGATGAAAGCTGAGTAGTGCCGTGAAGCTGTACCAGTGTACAGGTCTTTTTTGCCCCCTCTCTTGTTATTTATCTATATTTACAATAAATGCACTTGCCAAGTGATGAATTTATTTAGGGGGATTTTTATTAGGAGAGGGAGGTAACAGGAAATGCAGTGAGTGGATCTTGGGGAAGAGGAGGCAGCTGGGGATGCTGGTGGCTGTGGGATGTGTTATAGCTGAAAAATAAAATTTTAACATCTGTCTTGTGAATGCCATATTTAGTGTTTTGGAGAGGAAGCAGAGGGAAAGAGGCTGTCAGGTCTTCACGCTTTGGAAAGATAAAGGAATAATCCCTTTTAAACTAATATAGAATCCTTACGTGTTTCCTCTTCTGTAACAACTTCTGTATGATGATTACATGGTCAAACATGCAGCCTCTGGCTTTCATCCATGCAACTGCTGAGCTACAAGTCTTATGCATGATTGAAGAAGGTTTTGGCACCTGTTTCTGAGCACTTGCTGTGTTGTGTTCTTAAATGCTTTATGCCCCACTGTAACTCTAATCATGTGGCTTTATTGGAGTTGGTACTTTTAAAAGTGTTGTTTTCAGTCACTCTTCCCCGCTGATGGAACAAAAAGTCCTGACTGGCTGCTGTTTTAATGGTGGAAGACACAGCTGGTCAGTGTGACCCAAGGCAGTGGAATGCCAAGTGTGAAACCATACTAAATCAGGGATGAAGCAGTGCTGGTCTGAAATGAGTTAGAGGACTGCCAAAACCAGAATTTCTAGATCTTTTCCATTTAAAGTGAACAAAGTCATCATGGATTGGAAGTTGCCAATTAGAAGTTGCCTCGTTTCCTACACAAATACCTGCTCTGTCTACAAATGCAAACTTCTTTTTGCTTTGTTCCCACAAATGATCATTTGAGGTGAATTATCTGGAATAGCTCTTAATGAGAATAAGACATGGGTAGTATTCAATTCCCCACAGTTATTTGGGACGTGTAAGAAGTCATTCCACAAAGTGAATCACAGCTAAAGGAGTCTGTACCATGTGCAGGGGACATCATGATTTACCAGTCAGACAGGGTTTCGCTGCAGTAAATAAGTTTGAGATGTTAGCCTGGTCTGCAGAGGGATACAAATCCTCTTTAAGAAAAAAACAAACATCAGAACACATCGCATTTCATCCCTCAAGACCACCATTGCAGGTTGGGAATTTCTCTCAAGACAGAAGCAAAAGGCACTGTAACTAGAATATAGGGCTTAAACATACCTGACAGTGCTGCCCATTGCTTTGCTGCCAGCATAGTGGGAGTTCTGTGTTCAGCATTGTCTGTCCCACACAGCTGAATTCTGCTTCCACTAAGGTTAGAGGATGACCAGCTAATCTAGTGCTGACTTACCTGTGCTGACCACAAAGCCCCTTGCTGGCCAGTAAGTCAAGTGAGTTACCACCTTTTAACACGGCAGGACTGATATTGGGTGTTGGCTGATGTGTAATGGTTTAGTAGCAGAACATTTTAGCATGATATTTTGTATCCAGTGAGCATTTAAAATGGTCTCTGTTTAATCTGATGCAATGAAATCCAAATACTGTCATAAACAATAACATCATATAATTCTAGCAACAGGATGCTTCTTCTGTATATTTTGAAATCTCCCTTTTATTCTGAGTTCAGTTGTTTTTTTTTTATTTATTATGTATGATTATATAAACAATGTCACGTGCAGTATAGGTGAGAAGGATTCTTTTACTGTAAAACAGTCCCTTTCATGCTGTAATGTGTTTCATGCTATCATGTGTTGAAGATATTTTCTGTAAGAGCAAACTGGAACTTCTTTCCCACTGATGGAAACAGTGTGAAGTATTACTCTGTTACTGGAAACAGAAGCCAAAACTGACTTCTGTAGAGTCTCTAAAAGACCCTTTCCTGGCATGCCTCACTCATTTTAATAAATTTCTTACTTGAAGTTGCACGTGAAGTCTGTGGCAAGGCAAGTGAATATGAGATAATCATATTCAGCCTATTTAGATAACTACACTATTATCCCTCAGCCATTTCTGAGATTTGGATCTCTGAGCTGCAGTGATGTAGTACAGATCATTTATTTAGTATTTAATTATCCTCGTATCCTGGAAAGGTACTGAGCCTTTCTTTGAAGGGATTGGTTAGAAAAGCAGTCTAAACTTTCCAAAGAGATAGAGTAAAATACTACTTTAGATCTATAACCTTTTTTCTTAGAAAATGTGTGCTTAAGTCCTTTTAGAAAACATGTTTATCTGAACCTTTTCTTAAATTAGTCAGTTTTATCATATTTTCTCTCTGATAAAAAATAGATGACTGCAGAATGGTGTTAACTCCACAGAAAATAGATTTCATGGCTTCTCTTCAGATATAGTGTTCTCAAATCCAGACACCAGGTAGTAAATGTTATATACTAATGCTTTACAGTATGATCTGTCAGCAATTCTGTTAAAGAAAAATTGAACATCTTTTCAAGGATTCATAAAAGCTGGTACTAAAACCAGCTGGTAGCTGAAACTGAAATTTCCAGACCTATTCCAGCATGGAATGCTTTTAATATGCATTAGAGGAAAACAGAATACTTGTAACATACCTTGCAAGTAGGAAGAATCTGTGGAAAGTTGTGTCTGCTAACTTTTGTTGGGATATCAGGGAGGGCATTTATGTCCTCCTTTGAAGTATTGCAGACTGGCTTGTTACCCTGCTGTTCTTGCTTGTGCTCTGCAGTGTCTTGCCTGGGCTGTACTGTGGTTCAGCTGCAACGCCAGCTCTGGCTTTTCCTGGAGTGTGTCTCTCTTCCACCTGTGCTCATGGACCACTTGTCTCACACTCACCCTGCCTACACCTGATAGCAAGCAGCACAGACTGCAAGAAACAGATTTGTTCAAGTGAAATGCCTGTTGCTAAGGGTGCAATGCCCCAGATCTCTGTTTCACAGGATGATGCTCTGAACCAGCTGCTCTTTTGGACCAAGTGCCGCTCAGGAGCTCTATGTGCACTCCTGGTACAGAACCAGATTTGCAGAACTTACTCACCTTGAGAAACAATGAGGATGCATTTCCTTTGGAAGCACATTCCTGGTGAAGACTAAACTTAGTGCAGACACACACACCTTGTTACTCACTTGAGGGAGACTGCACAGATGCTCAGCCTTTGTGCATCACTGGTATAGAAACAAGCAGCAACTTGTCTACAGTCACCATACCCAGTGCTCTTATTTCTGCTGAAGGTGCCTTCTCCTGGGAACTCATGCCTCTGGAAGAGAGTCTTGCCACTGCTCGCTGGATCTTAGGAATCTTCCACTTACACTGGTCAGTGAGGAATCAATTCAAAGAAAGGTGACCATCTGCTAAGCTTGTAGCCTAAGCTTGTGATGCCATACTTCACTTTTCTTGTAGTTTGGTCTCTAACAGTTATATACCCAAGGTTCATCAGTACTGGTGTGTTATAAGTGATCTCTCAACTGAAAAGGAGTACACATGCCTGTATGCAATTTTCATAATAAAATTGTGATTGTATTAAGTAGTAATTACCATTTTACAGTCCCTGTGAGCTGTTGTGGAAGGTCAGTTGTGTCTCTGAGTCTCTGCAACAGCAGAGACAACTGCTTACATCACAAATTGGCTTTTACACCTCAGCCTTTTTCCACTGAAGTTCCATTTCTTCTCCTCAAGGAAAAACTTGTTCTCCATGGTCTTCATTACCATTCAGCTCTACCAACAGACCTAGAGGCTCATGCACTTGCTTTGAGAGCCTCCTAACTCTCCACTGTTGACATGCAGAGTGTTTTCTATCATCTCACTTAGAAGGGTAGTGGGACAGCCTTTCTATGAGCAATGTAAGGTGCTTGAAACTGCTGTGCAGAGAGCAGAGAGCTGTGAGCTGTGCCATACATCCCAGTGAATAGTTCAGCAGGCTCAGCCTTGTCCAAGGCTGCCATCCCCAAACTTCCCTGTCCCCCTTCTTGCCCAGCCAGACATTGCACTCATCTATATTGTTTCTTTCCCTGCCTAGAACACTGATCTTTTCTCCATAGTGAGAGCCTGCTGCATGCACAAAATGTCCCAGAGCCATAAGGACACTTTATAAGGACACCCATAATACAAGGCGTAACCAGTATGTTGCTGTTATTGACCATAAAGAACATCCTTGTTATACAGGGCCATGAAAGTTTTTGTGAAATCTCTTAGGCTGCTGGAAGGCTGCTCTTTAGCTATGAATAAACCTCTATAAGTTCTTGGTGTTTCTCCTTACTGCTTGCAGCCTTTTATCTGTGGAGATAAACCATTCCACCATCATAAATCTGTTTAGAAACCTGTATTTCTGTATCAACCATCTATTTGGTCTGCCTTCTTAAAAAGAAGTTTTCAAAAAGCTTAATATTCATGACAAGTGTAGGAGCAGAAAGGGCTCCCATCCAAACACAGAAACAAACTTTAAGTTGTTGTCTTTTTGAATGGCAGCCTACTTGACCTCTGTCTGGACACCAGCTACACCTGTAGAGCCAGAAAAGTGTTCTGCCATGGACTCTTCTGGGATAGGAGACTCAGATTAGGAAACACAGCCAAGGAACTGTGCTTTTCTTGGTGTCCATGACCTTCCTTCAAATGCAGCCCATCACACAGTCTGTTTTCCTATTGCTCCCTCTTCTCTTTTTTGAAACATTTTGACGATCAGCCTGCTGCTGGATGACCCACACTAAATTTTATGTGCAAGCCTGGGGAAAGGTGAAGCTAAAGTCTTAGATCTTTTTGTGGTGATGAACTGTTTTAGTCTGAAGACATGCATTGCTGCTGGTATCTGTGCTTAGCTTACTGGGATCTCAAAAGTTTTAGTAAGAATATTCAGTTTTGTGACAATACCAAAAAAATACCTTCTTTGGGAAGGATCTTTATGGATATAATTTACCAACTACTGCTCAACATCCTTTGGTGTGAAGAGGGAGAGGATGGCAGTGCCCAGGCAGTCTGAATGATCTCCCTGTTTTCATGATAGCCTAGAGGTGAGAACCTGGATTGAGTTTTTCTGTGGGAAACAGCAGTTGAGTTGGGAGTGTTGGGCTGGATCTGTTGTGGGAAGGATTTGATACTAGTGGTGCATTCCTGTTTTTTCCTTGTTGCCTGCCTGGATGGGTTGGATGGATGCCTTTGCACTGGTGTAAGGATTCACTCTGTCAATAATCATAGTAGCCACATCATCCTTTGAGGAAACATGCCCTTCTGCTAGGAGTTGCCCTTCTCAGCCACATCTGGGACTATGGGATCTGCTTCTCTTCCTGGTGGCAGCAAAATACCTGTCATGGGCACTGCAGGAAAATCTACCAATATTCCTTCTTCTGGGGAGGTCAATATTTGGGATCCATACCATGACCAGGCTGTCCTGGTAAAGGATAAGCAGTCTTAGAAGCTTGGAGTGGTCTTGTGGGAAGAAGGTGGAGTGTGGAGGCCAGGGAAGATGCCAGTGGGATTGTAATCAGCTGTTCCATACTGGGTGCCTCGTGTTGTGTGATGCGCCTCTCCCACAGCTGCTTGCTTTATCCCATTCCACGTGTCCCCAGGGGCAGCTGCTGTTGGCACATCCTCCTGCCCACAAACACAGCCCAAGCCATGCAGGGCTGCTCCTGCTCTTTGCCTTACCATAATGGGGCTGGGGTGGGCAGTTTGTGACTGGGGCAAGAAGGTGATGATGATGTGTTCAAGTCCTTCAATGGCCTCAGAGGTACTGAATCCATGCAGTTAGAGTATGTGGAATACTTTAGATTTCCCAAAGCAGAGGAAAGCATCCACAGAGGTGTGAATTCTGAGATGCCAAATGGCAAATCTGAGAATCTTCAACTTCTGTCTTTGTCTGAATTCAAAAAATACTGGTTCTGAACTGATGGATGAAAAAGATTCTGGTGAAATAGAATGGAATTCCTTTCCAGAATGTTATGGCAGATACCATGGCAGAACGGAAGCTGTTGGTGTGGGAGGAGAAGGAAAAGGGCAGATAGGCTGCTGGAAGTTTCTGAAGTCAAATCTTCTGAAGCTACTCTGCATTTTACCACAGGATTTAATTGCATATTCTGAAATTTTTAATGTTTTCATAACTGTAGATGTGAATCAGACCATTTGGAAAAATAAGTTGTGACCTCAATTTTTTTTCTCACCCCTTTTTAAAATTAAAACATTAATAAAAGAAAAATATAAGATAATTATTTTTTCTTTCTAATCACTGGTGCTTGATTGCACTGTATGAATCCAACATTGTATTTTGTATTGTATTCTATTGTTTAACTTTGTTCTTTCATAACAAAAAAAACAGAGCAATGAGATTTAGCAATTGTCCTGTTTGCTTCTATATCTGCACACTGGTCGAAACATTCAAGGATGTTGCTAAAAATAAGCATCCTCTTCCTGCAAGGCAGTGAACTTGGACTGTAAAGTGCATCTTTCAGGGAGGTACACGAAGTAACAGGAAATCAGCTCGGTCTTATTTCAGTTTGCTGGTGCTTGGCAATGATGTCACCCTTCCAGAGCAAGGGTTAGGCCCTGAGAGCAGGAGTTGTAATTCTGTTCCACAATCCTGTGTTTCAGAGAAATGACCTCTGTTAGCTGTAGGGCTGAGCCAATATGCAGTTAAATTGGGGAGGCAGGGTCATTTGAGCTTTCTTCAGGGACATCTGTTGTAATTTGGAAAGAAAAACAAAATTATATCTACCCATATAAGCTTTTTTCTTAACTGATAAAGCTGGTGGTAAACCCCAGATATTTAATGTTTTGTTCCTTATGCCAACAGAGCGAATAATACTTTTTTCAAGCTCTTATTCCCTTCATTTCTTCAGTTAATGAAATCACCTCATAATGTGACTGGCAAATTTTGGACTTTCAGAATTGTTTCTAAAAAAATGGCAAAACCGAGCAAGCAACAAAAAGAAGAAAAAGAAATACTACTTTATTTTCCCAATAAAGGAAGTTCAGTAGCTCTTTCATTAATCTCCTATTTTCTAGAAAATAATAATAATTTAAATTTTAACAGTTGAAAAATTTTCTTTTGAAGTACCTTGACTCAAGCTAAGGATATTTCTTTCAAATGAAATTTGTAACCCATGAGCCTGTTTAAGGAGATTTCTACAACAGCAATTATATTTTTGTGTTAGCAGAGAGACTATAAATAATATTTCAAATTCCAGTGAGTTTTCTTACTTTTGCTGGTTTGTTGGAGATTTTGCTTTTTTTTCCTCTCCCTGAGCAGCTTGGTCAGGTCTGCTTAAGTGTGTAATGGTTGCACACAAGAGTTTCAAAATAAGTCTGATCTCAGAAATTATTAATTCCATTTGTTGCTTATTTCCTTTTTTTCCAGGAAATAGACATTTTTATGCTCTTGGAAGTGTTTGATATTCATGTGTACTTGACTTTAAGAGGAAGGATTGTCCTCATTGATAATTTGCAGCTACCTTTTACAATGTGTATTTTAACACTATTGTGAGGTGTTTTACCTTAATGCAGACATTCAATCAAGATTTATATGAATCTTATTAATCCTTAAATTCTTCATAAATAAATATGATATTTATGTAACAGAAATTATTGGCAGTGCAGTGTTACAGAGTTTATTCATGCTACAGAATATATTAATATAAATATATTAATTCAAGAGAATTTATTAAAAGAAATAAATAGTTATTCCCATCCTATAAGTGAAAAACTGAAGGAGAAGGGAGTGAAAAGGATCACTGGGGCAATGCATCAGCCTACTGTAAAAATCAGAAAAATTGTCCTGTTTTCAGAATTCAGTGTCAATGCATCCCATATCATCCTCATAGGTGATTTATGTACCCACCATACAGGAGGATGTACCCACCACACAGCATCCACAGACAAAAAAAAATGCATTCAGAAATGAAGGGTTATCATTGTCCTACACAAAAGACACGAATCCTGTAGGTTATGGCAAGTTTGCTGACCAAAGAGCCAAAACCTATATGTGTATGACTCCCTCTTCAGGAGGCCTTATATCTACATTTGATATTTTGTATAATTGTTCTGTTCATATGAGATGCCTCTGTCCTGTCACGTTGAATATGAGTGAAGCTCTGACTTGGTTCTGCCAACACAGGGACTCTCAGAGTTTCTGCACATCTGTTGCCAACTCTGTTCATTTTGTTTAATAAGCAATATTGGCTCTCAGTGTCAAAAGCAAATGAAGATCTGCTCTTTTAGAAATTGCAAGAATGAAAGGGAAGAAGTTCCCAGAGTTTCATCAACCAAGTGCTGGAGTGCAGTGATGAGTATCCAGTGAAAGGCCCTTTCTGCTGGTAGATTTGAGTTGCACATGCTGGTAGCTCAGGGTGCTTTCAGGGTGATTGAGGCTGATTCAATATCGGGGACTGGGGATCCAATAACCCCAAAGTGAAGATTGCACCCAGACTGTTGGAAACTCTCTTCAATCTTTGCAGTCTAATACTTCAACTACATTCAAAGGTGATGTAAATCCTGTGCACTGCACTGCCAGGCATCATTACTACTTCAAGGTCGGTTCCTATAATTCTATCCTCAGAATATTATATAGCTACTTTCAGAGGAGTCCAAGAGGGAATATTGCATGACTGAATCATGTTATTAAATAGGCAGCACAGCTGAAATCTAGCAGGAAGGGTTCCCAATGATGCATTTCTGTTCCTTGAACACTGCAAGCTGGTGGTCTCCTGACTGTCTTTCCTAAAGAAAATACTGTCTTGAAATTGGTATGAAAACACTCATCTGTTGGGAGAGAGGAAAAAAAATTTGGTTTCCTTTTTTTTTTCTTGTCTCTAGGGTAATTAAAAACTTCCCAAACTTTTTAAAATATTGTGAGACTTTCAGTGAAGGGGGAATTCTTGTTAAACAACCTCTACATTGCATTGCTAATTATGACTGAGATCTGCAAGGTGGTACATTTTTTAAAAAGCAAGTATATTAAATCACAGGGTTTTGTGAACTTTTCATCTTCTACTTCCTGTTAAAATGTAGATGATCCAGCAGAGAGAGGAAGACAAGTAAACAGCTCTTGATCTGGCTGAGCCAGTACCCAGGCAGCTCCATTAACAGCTCAGGGAAAGTGCTGCAAACTATAAAGAAAACAGCTGGATAACACACATATCTTGTGTTTTCTGCATACAGACCTGACAGTGTCCTTGGGCTGCAATGTGTGACAGTAAGGGAGGTGAGGAGAAAATGATGAAGTGGCCTTCAAAGATGTCTTTGACTTGTATCTGGAGTTGAAAGTACAACAAATAATGTTCAAATCATCAACTTATCCACAATGAACAAGTTCAATGGCTTCCAATCTAAAAATCCAGGCATACAGGGACATCTTTGTTCTCCCATAGATGACTTTAAGGCCTGATTTTAAGTCTACTAATGTTATTCAGAACACTTGAATTGACTGTTGTATTCTTTGGGTGTAACACTTTATAAACAGAGTAATTCAGATGAGATGAATCCCTTTTCTCTTAGGAAAATAAATACAGAAGTCTCTTATGAACTTTTCACATATGTGACCAGGGACTTAAATATTCCTCATGATTTGATTTCCCTCCGGAAGTAGAGTGAAATAGACACTGAAGAGACTGAAGGCTAGTGAGTTTCATTCCCCTGGTGTTTAAGTTCAATCATCAACAGATTTGAAAATATGGTGAAAGTGACCTTTAAAAAACAGGAACTAAATCATCCTATGTATTTTTTAAGATGTATCTCAATGTTATAGCAAAGATGGAAATTACGTCAGAAGCAAAGACTCACATCTGCCATTTAAAGCTTAACATTTTAGGATGGCAAATTATGTATTACCAGTAGAAATAGATTTTTATGTCCACACTGACTGATGTATTCTTGCTGTTTTTTTTTCATTTTGTCCATACAAACAAGTGCAATCAGGTGTTTTTCAGCAGAGTTTATGGCTGCTTTTATTCTTTGGGGTAGAATAAAACAAGTACAGTATGTTAATGAATTTGGACCTATGCTTTAACAAAGTAAAAGTAAATACTTCAAGAAAATATGTAACATGCCCGATAATCAAAAATAAGAGACATAAAGCAGCTTATAAAATTCAACTTATTTTTTTCTTTTTGCAACTAAACTCTTGTTTTTTTCAGACCTAGATTTACAGCTGTCTGTGAGTGAGAGGGAAAAGAAGCAATGATCAAATGCTCTTTGGAGTATTCTAGACTAGACATTCCCTAACATTGACATACTTAAACAATATTGATATTTCACGCTTTTGTGGATTCCTTGTTTCTGCTCTTTCCAATCAATGTCTTGTTTCACAGCAGCAACAAATGTGTTGCTGGAGCAAAACAGCACAACTGCACCAATGAAGGAATAGAACTTTTTTTTTTTCTTCCTTTCTTTTTTCTGCTCTGTTTTAATTCTTCACAGCAGCCTTCCTTTCTGCCTTGACTACTCTAGACACCTGTAGAACAAGATCTATTTTCGAAATTCTTCAAACCAACAAAGTGCTCATTTTACTCATTGGTAAATGCCACTGAAGCTGAGTGGGAGAGTTGCAAGCTCCGAAGGCTGTCCCGTAGCTCTGACCCTACTGTTTCTGTAGATCTAAACTGATTCCTCTCGATGCTCTTGGGACAGCACAGGCTCCTGTGATAAAACAAGCCTTCTCCATAATGAGGTTGATGTCACAGAAGTAATATTTTCTGCCCTTATCCTCTGCCTTGTAGAATAGGAGGTGAGATTCAACCCTTCCTGCATTTCATTTTATTACATAGAGTCTCCAAGAACCAGACAGACAACAGACTGCCTTTGGCCCTTCCTCATGGCCCCACTTGGACATGCCAGAGCTTTGGAAAGCTGAGGGAGGATGGGGCCTGGATCATGGTAGGGTGCTCTGAAAATGCCTCAGGGCCATGATTCTGTGTTCCCCCCTCCCTTGTGCTCTTCCAAGCTGGATTTAACATAATGGAGAATCTTTCCTTCTCCCCTTCTGTCAGCAGTTCTTACAGATGGTTATCCACAGAAAATAACATTATTGTTATTTTTGACTTGCTATGAATTACAGACACCTAGTGTGGCTGCTCTAGCTGAAGAACAGCATGGGCAGCAGTAGTACATTTAATTGGCATTGTAATATCTATTAGAGGATGCACAAAGAAAGTTTGAAAGGGAAAGTTTGGAATTTCCCAGCTAGAAAGGCTGAAATTAAAAACTTGCTCCACAGTGCTGCTAACACAGAAGTGGCAGACAGTGAAGGCTAGTGAGTTGTTATGTTTTTCTTTGGTTTAAATCAATTTTTTAAACTAGAAATAACATTTAAATGTGTTAATTATGCTGACAGCTTGCTTCCTGGGAAGAAATGCACAACTGTGCACAATTATTGATGTATATTGTAGCAAGGGGTTAAAAATTATAAATTTGAACTTCATGTTCATTATTGTGGCTCTTTTAAACACATGGAGAGCTAAGTTGTTCCGCCATGTAATTTGGCCTGCCTACATTAAATGATTGCATGTTTATTTGGTACAGTAAGATGAGAATTTTCTGAAAATCTGTTATTGCATTGGATCTTGCAGTATGGTATTTTCTATGTGCTGTCATTTAAAATAACACAGTGGAAGAAAGGCAGTAGAGAGGGTTTTGTCACAAATAAATGGTAAAAAAATACAGTCTATAGTGAGTTTAATGGTTCTCAGTTCTTGCCTGCCTTTTGCCCTTTCTTGGCACATGATTTCCTTGCTTTTGCTGTATCTGTCAGAGCTGGCTCTGGAGCTGTTCAAATGTAGCACACTGAAGTGTTTACAAGATTGTTTCTAATATTGCCTTACTGCTCTGCTTCAGGGGGGGCCACATTAAACTTCTTGGCCTTGTGAAATGATGCTGTAAAGTATAGACTGCAGATAGCTAAAATTCACTTTTGGATCTCAATTTTCCTTTCATGTGAAAAATGCAGCCTGCTCCAAAGGCACAGAGGAATTGACATGTTAAAGCATATAGAGAGATTATAATTACAGAATTATAAGTGAATTAGTCAGAAATAGAAGTAGTGGGTCTTTTTGCAAAATAATAATGAGTCAAGGAGTTGCCTGAGACAAAATAGGAACTGGCTTTTCACACATGAACATGCAGCCAGTGGAGCAGAGTAGCTGACATGAGTTAGTACTCTCAGCTGAGCTGTGGGATTAACCATGTGTGCTCACAGTCAAGGATAAATGCAAAGTCAACTTTCAAGGTGTTTTCAGTTCATAAACTTTGCTTTACAAAGGCATGGGAGCGGCACAGAGCCATCGTGCCTGGCTCTGCAGACAAGTGATGATACACTAAAATCCCATTGTCACAGTGTTTGTTCTGGTGGCAAGTGTTGTAGGTTCCTTAAAATCCCACCTAAATTTCTCAGTTTTATTTGAAAATTTATATATAAAACTTTTGAACTGGAGATGTGAAAATCCACCCAGAGACCTCTTTCTATTAGGAAAGTGTATTAGAAAATGTGTTCAATATTTTTCTTCATTTTTCTTCTTTCTAAATTTAATGTAAAAAAAGTTTCAGTTAGCTTTAAATTTATTTGGGGACCCCTCTCTCTCCTACAGTTTTTATGATTCAAAGTGCAACATGGATGTTCTTGAAGCATCTTGAAAACTTCCTATTTCTGGTGTTCTATTTTCTGAAGCATCATATTTTTCAACTGAAATATTTTTAGCATGATTTTTATTACATCTGATTTTCCAAAATCATAGGAAGCCTGTCTTGACACAGATGGAAAAATGATAAACACCTGAAGAGGAGACTGGAAATAAAAGTGAAAAGTTACCAAGTTACATTCTGTGTTGGTTCCCCTTCTATTAACTTCATTTCTTTTGATCTTTTATTCAGTCTGTGCAGAAAACTTGGAGCCTTCTTTTTTATGTTTTCCTTTTTTTTTGGGGGGGAAGGATAGTAGACTGAAGAGGGGAGGGAACATCCTTTGGGACTTATCAGGCATTCATCTTCAGCAGCTGAAGGCAGAAATAAAAATCTCTTCTGGCTTGGTTATTTCATAATTTAGCATTTTTATAAGTTTCTTCCAGCCTCCTCTAAAATATTAAATACTCTTGCTGTAATCCTGGCAGCGTGATTTGGTGTATGACTATCTTTGGGTTTTCCCCTACTTGCAGCTGCTTTCAAATGTGTTTAATGACAGTAATTTGCTGAAACTGACTCACTAAATTTGTCCAGGAGAAAAAAAATACCATTCTAGATTCCCTGTTCCCCAAGAACACAAATCAGGGGTGAATCTGAGTCCTCTTCCCCCAACTAACCATTAGCTTTAACTTGTACATGAGGTTGCCATCATGGATTTTTCCCCTCTCTGAAAGGATTTCTCCCTGTTGTATTTGCTTCGTCAACACCTGGAAATAGCTGTGCTGCCTGGGCTTTGGGAATGGGGATTTGCATGGGCTGGCAGAGTCCTGGAGCACCCCCTGGGCTGGCTACCAGCTACTGCCCATCCAATAGACAGCACTGAAAAGATCAGGGCAATTTGCACTTCAGTCTTCCCAAAAGATGCATTAGGATTAAAAATTCCAGCCCTGTAATTTCTTTCTCATGGTGTTTTTATCCCCACTGATGTAAATGAAAACAGGATCTGTCCAGACAACAATAATTATTTCCCAAAGATGGCAAGGGGCACAGTGGGAAGGTACTCTTGCAACAAAGATTGTGATGCATGAAGAAGCCACTGGTTTTGGTTGCTGAGGGACTGCTTTAGTCCTTAGAGCCTCCTCAGGGCTGGGGCTCTCTGTCATGCTCTGTCACTGCAGACAGCTGGTGCACAGCAGGCAGGGACTGTGTTGCTCCAGGCTTTTGTGCGGCTTTAAGATTTTTGTAATTAAATATGAAGCAGCAGTTAAGTATAATACAAACTCGACAGGATGTTTTCTCAGTAAATCAGTGCAGTTCCATTGGCTTAGTTTACAATAGTCACCCCTGATGCACTGGGATCCTGGCTAGTCAGGCTGATCAACATTGCTTCACTGCTTTTTCTACACCACTGTGTGTGCTGTCTCTTGATTCTTGTTTTGTGCTGAGGCTACAGAATAAGGTCATGGGGCAACTTGTGCATATTCAAAGTAGTGTTCTTCATGGTGTTTCAGGGTGTTATGATAACCCAAANACATGTTCCAGGGTAAATGATGGAGAGCCATGATGTAGTGATTGAAGTCTGGTGTTTGTCAGGCTTCCATGAGTGGGGCTTGAGCTCAGCTGGGGAGCTGAGATTTTGAGGGTCTCCTGCTGTGATCCCAGTCCTTTAGGACTTCAGGCTGTAGCCTGATTTGCTCCATACAGAAGTAAAGAATTAGCAATGTTTGCTTTATCTGATCCTAATAGTTTGAGCAGGTTTGGCTGAAATTTGCCCTTAAAATACCTTCTGCTTTTTCTCATTGCCTTCAGAAGTGGTTTCATTTTAGTGAACATGCATAAATGTATTTTCAAAACCCATGTATTAAAAAAAAGTTCTTATATTTGTTTTAGTGGGTGGCTCAATGGTTCCTGCCAATATAATCACAGAAATTAGTGTCACGAATAAAATCATGTCACTAGAACTGAGCTTTACATAAGTCTGATGTTTGACTGTAGTGTTTTCCATATACATATACAATATTTTAACTAAATGTAGGACAAAATATGTACTAAGAATTTTCAGATTTAGTTTACTTGACTGGATTTTATATATAATTTTTGGCAGGGAAGGTTGTAGGAAAAGCATTTGGTGTGTTCTACACTTCTTTGTTAGTTTTGCTGATTATATAACTTTTCATCTGAACGTGTAAGACTGTTTTCTATCTTTATCCCAAATCCATGTTTGATCTCCCATGCTAGGGTGCTATTCTTACTGTGGCAAAGTACGCAGAGTTTTAAGCAGTACAGCAAATATCTCTCTCCAGGGCTCCCACTCTCTCCCTAGCTACTCTTACCCCATATTGCATTAGTCAGCCACTGCCAAAAGTAGACACTGTTATATTCCCTAAGTTTTGCTCAAGAATTTGTGTCACTGGGACAATTTCACATCTGTTATTATTGCCTAAAAACACAAACAAAACCAAAAACTTGCAACAGTATTAAAATAGTAAGATAAAAAGCAGGTCTTTAATGGAAGTTTCCAGGTGCCTCCATAGTTATGGGCACAGTTGGCATCAAATTTCTACAATTTTTATAATTTTAACAAATTGTCATTAGTCTAACAAATATTGTCCAATTAGAAGAGCAGTTGGTTAGGCAATCTCCCCCCAGGAAAACTCTGGAGTTTTTCCAGAGTCTTTCTTGTTATGTCTTGTAAGTTCTAGTGACAAAAAATGTCTTTGTCATTCTTCTTCTTCTTGAGAGTAAGACTAAACAGAATTCCAAGTATGTATTAGAAGGGTTAGCTTATTATTCTAAAATCCAGGAGAAAGCTCAGGAAAAAAACAAGGAGCTATATAACCCTGCATTGACGCTCTACAAAACTACAAAATATGAAAATGTATAAAAAACTAAAATCTTTAGGTATCACTGTAAGCTTGGTGGCAGTAGGAGTTAGTTAAAAGGCAGTGCTTGGTCTGTTCCCCTGAGTGGAGTCACATAATTGCACAGAGCCTGTCTCCTATGGTTTTAACTTTGTTCCCAAGACAAGCACATGATGGAGCCAATGTAGGAGTTGGGGAAGGAAAGGGAAGAGGCTGGAGAATTCTCCTGAGCAGCTGTGTCCATTGCTGAGGCCAATGTCCAGGCTTTCAGCTGGCTGCATGCTGTGGTCAGCAGCAGCCACCGGCACCACAGCATCCATTGCTCTGTCTCCTCTTGTGCCTGGAAATGGCTCTGGAGACAGAGCATCCCCTGCCACCTGAGCTGTGCTCCCACCATCTGCTCAGAGTGTAAGAGACACAAACCTAGAGCAGGGCTGTTCTGGCAATGTGTGAAAGTGACTGTCTGACACTGGAATGTGTTGATGTCTGTCATAAATTCTGAGTGTGTTGTGTTTGTTCTGGAGTACCTGCTAAGATTAAACCAGTGGGAAGAACATGAGTGTATTCAATCAGGAAACTGAAGCTGGATAAGTCTTGGACTTTTGAACTTGATTGTAATGGATGAAGGGGTCCTCTGTTTTTCTTATTTTTTTAATCTATCTGCAGCTTTTTATGAAAATAAGAAGGGATATTGAAACTCTTACATGCTTTTAAGGTTTTTTTTTTTTTGGATGAGAACTTTCAGCCACTGCACAAAGTGAGTCTGATATCCCTCTGACACTATCCAGGGCATCCATCCTCAGTAACAGGGCAAAAAATGTTAAGTAACTTCTACCTTGAACCTCTACCCCAAATTTTAATGGGGGCAGGACACTTATCACTTTGTTTTCACTATTTCTTGTTTCATAACTTCTCATTTTCTCTATAATAAACCTGAGGTACTTTGATGCTTTCACTTCCTATTGAAATGAGTGGAAGAATGTACATTTGAATCCCAGCCTGGTTTCAATTTGGAAGGAAATGTAACAAGACTACAAAAAGCAGAGGGCTGCAGCGTGTGCAATCCGCATGAGGCATTTTTCTAGAAGTGAGGCATCATTGCTCAAGCCTGCTTATGTCATTTTGATTTTTCTGAATACATTATGAAAAGGATAACATTGTCATGACACAGTGTCTGGTGGCCTTTATATTGCTTTTCTGAGTAATTACTTTATAGCTGCTATTCAGGCTCCTATGTTATGTAGTTTCCTATATTATTCTCGGTGTGATTCAGATTATTTGTTCACTGAAAATACTGTGCTAACACTATAGACATGTAAAAGATGCATGCTACCTCAGCTCCTTATTAAACAAGGTGTCTGGTGGATGTATCCAAGATTGGTTTTGACATCCTGAATATTTCAATTTTTTTAAGACTTTGATCAGCTATTTTGTGCAGACTTTTTTTTTTTTTTTTTCTTGTACAACTTTCTGCCTTTAAATGATAATCATGTCAATTTAGAGCAGACATTTATTTTTCAGTATGGAAAAGAAGCAGACAGCCATGGCAGTGCTTAGGTCAGATATACATTAGAAACAAACTTACAGTAACCTTTAGGAAAAAGAAATGTTGAAGGAATGTTTGAATCCTTATAAAAAGAAGGATAGATTTTAGATTAAAGCAGCCTTCCTGCAAGCTGTAGATGTGTTTTTTTCCTTCAGAAGATGTTCCATAGTTGTAAAGGTGTATAATTTCAGAGGATGCCACGGTTGTCATGGTGATTGCATTAATATTTCATGGGCTTATAGTGTGCAATAACATCGTGTCAGTTCCTCCTGCCCTCAGGCTGCCACAAGTTGCTAATTTTTTTCCTTCAAAATGGTGCTAATTTCCCTTTATGAACATTCCTTTTACAAATATCAGTTCTTTGATTGTTCACTTTTAATTCACACAGATAAATTGCCACTCTGTGCAGTCTGTGACAGTGAGAGCAGCCCCGAGGAGAAAGGCTTGGGGCTGTTGGTTGATTAGATCCACATGGCCCAGCAATGTGCACTGGGAGCCTGGAAAGCCAAACATGTCCTGGGCAGTGTGGGCAGCATGATGAGAGGGTGACTCTGCCCCTGTGCTCTGCTCTGGTGAAACCACCTGGAGTTCTGCATTCAGCTCTGGGACCTTGGCTTAAGAAGGATGTGAACCTGTTGAATCGAGTCCAGAAGAGGCCAGTAAGGTGATCAGAGGACAGGAGTACCTGTCCTGTGAAGACAGGCTGAAAGAACTGGGATTGTTCAGCTTTGAGAAGGATCTGGGGAGACTTTAGAGCACCTTCCAAAACCTAAAGAGGCTACAGGGAAAAAGGAGAGGGAATTTTTGCAAGGGCATGTAGTAACTAGACAAGGAGAAATGGCTTCAAACTAAGAGAGGGTAGATTTAGATTAGATATTTCGAAGAAATTCTTCCTTGTGAGGATGGTGAGGCACTGTAACAGTGCTGCCCAGGGAAACTGCAGCTGCCAAGCCCTGGAAGTGTTCAAGGCCAGGCTGGATGGGACCCTGAGAAACCTGGTCCAGTGAAAGGTGTCCCTGCCCATGGCAGAGGGGTTTGAATTAGATGTTGCTTAAGGTCCCTTCCAACACATCCATTCTATGATTCTACTGTTTCCCACAAGGAAAGGACTCCTATAAATTCATGATTTAGTTTCATTGCTCAGCTAAGACTGGGAGGAAGAAAGAGTTTGATGTGGTAACTTAAAGTTAGGATATGAATATTCTCTCTTTTGCTACATTTATGTCCTTTCCCCTTAAATTTTGGTCATTTTTCTGCCTCAGATTTGAACTTTTTGAGTCAATGAAATCTTGACCAATAGCAATAGGGGAAATCTCCTCATTATCTTTTAGGATAAAACAATAATAAGAACCAGAAAATCAGAGAAATTCCCATTGATTCAAGCTGTATTGCAATTGTAAATGTTTTGCTAGCTCTGCTCTTTGATGCAAGTTGAAGTTTGTGGGATAGGGAAGGTCATGGAGGTACCTTTCTCCTCCTTTCTCTTCAGTTAATTTCAGTAGGCTTAGCTAAAGCTCCTAAGGATGTAAGAGGTGTTATTACTTCTGCTTCCTGCATATATTGGGTCTCATCAAAAGTGGAAAATACCATGTTAACAGCTGATGCCAAAAGCATGTCCCCTGCCTGTGTACACCTGCCCTGCCTGCACAGAAGTGATTCCCATTTTGTCGTGTTTTGATAAAACACACTTTGAAAGGGCAGCTGCTGCAGCACGGAGATCCTTGCTTGTCAAACACTGTTTGAGTCAATAACCTTCTGCTCATCTGTCTGTGCTAGCTGTCTTTGATTTGGATGTTTAGTTTAGTACTTGAAAGCCCTAAGTATAGCCTGTCTGCACAAACATATGTTCATTAAGTGGCTCAGGAAGATTAATTTCTCTCCTGTTTCTGTATGGTGACTACTCTGGCACCTTCAGTGCCTGTAGCAGAGTCCACAGAGCAAGTGAGAGAGGAAATCTCCTGAAATGCATTTCCACTTTATATATGAGCAGTGAATTGTCTGCTCTCCTTCACATAAAAAGTGTGTTGATCAAATTTCCTGCCTGTGCTACGGCCAAGTTGATACACTCAGAGTCTCAGAGGGTTTTGTTCGTTGTGCCTTTTCAATATTTATAAACGTAAGGCTGTTTTTCTGCATGTAGCATGCTGTGTCCATATTGCAAAAACTTCTTTTCACCTTTTCCTTCCACTCTGGCTGCTTTCTGCACAGCTTCTGCCCTGCTGGTAGGGAGGTGAATGTGCCTGGCCAGAGCCTTTCCAGCCAGCACCCTTGAACTTATCTCCTCCTTCCTCTGCGTGTGCTGGGCTTTGCTGTCCTGCTGGCTCTGTTTGTCCTCAGCTCATGAAGTTAGCTGTCTGCTCCTGGTAGCTTTATAGTCCATTAAATTCCTACTTTTTGGTATGAGCAGCCTTGCCTGGAGTTTGGCATAGACAACTCTCTGTTGGATAGAGTCATAAACGCTTCAGTTAGAGCTGCAGGTGTAATGCCTTAGATGATGAATAATGGGAGATTGCAATCAATTCACTTCTAAGAGCCTTATAACTAACACTCATAGGGGAAGGCATTTTTTTTCCAACTGTTTGCAGCATTTAATCCAAAGCTCAGCATTAGAGACCTAGGAGGGCCCATCAACAAAGTGTCACATGCATTAAGCCCAGAGCAGAAAGCCATTGCACAGCAAGCACCACAGTATTTAAGAAGATGCAGTAGCTGTGCTCCAGATCACTTAGTATTAAAATTCATCTCCTCAGCCTTCTTTTTCAGCACCTGAAATATTTCAGCTGCCTTTATTTTCTGTTCTCTTTCTATTTAAAGTAAATCAGGTTTATTTTTTAAATGCTAGCTTATGAGTCACTGTTAATGGGAAGGTGGAGCAGGGCCAATAATGCATTTGATTGAGAAGATCTGTTCTGCTGGTGGTTTTTGTGAGGAAATGAAAACCACAAACTGCAATAAATTTACTTATTAAATAAGCATTAAAGTTTTTGCTGTAAAATAAGATTCTTCATGATTTTTTTTCCCAAGTCAGCAAAGTCTTTTATTTCTAGAAATAAAGTGACTCATTACATTTAGCGAAGGATTTTTAACTGGTAATACTGTAGGACAAAAGGAACACATGGTCTACCAACACAGGCCAATGTCACTGATTTAAGAAGCATTACCATAGATATGCACAGAACTTCACTTATCCTTTGTAAGGGCTGTAGGGTTTTCAAAAGCTTTATAGAATCAGAAAAATGAAAACCCCTTGTCTTTTAGTGTGTTTCTTGCAGTACTTGAAATGGAAAACATCAGAAAACAGGAAAAATATAAATGTCCAAGATAAGACATCTTTCTGCTATGCAGAATTATGCCTTGCTGATATCTTTCATAGGAAATAACTCCATCAAAATGAAATAAGAAGAGGTATTGCTGTCAGTCCACCATGAACCAGCAGTTTTTTAAGCACATGCACAATATATGGGGAGCTTCATTGCAAATGTTGCTCCCAAGCACATTTCCTGGAGGATGTAAGGGCAATCAGACCCCTCTTCTTCATTACTCATTCCTCTAGATATTTCTTGCTGCTGAATGGTGGACATGAACTGCAGCATGGCCTGTAGCCTGAATGCTGTGAAAATCCAGCCTTGCCATGCTGTAATGGTCCTTTTGTGCACTGCACAGGTCACATAAATCTCTTTTAAAAATATGATGGTGCTTCTGGTTTTAAAACATGGCTTATTTCCATTAAACGTAGCTTTGGTACAGCTGTGTTCATGTTTAATATAAAATAACCCCCACTTTTTAAGATGCTGTCAGCTGTTTCTCACTATGAGAGGCGAGAGGTCGATAACCTTCCAGGTTAACTGAGCTTAGCTGTAATCTTGGTGGGTTTTATTCCTGATGTCATCCCTGTGTGCTCTGCTGGTGTGCATTTACAATAATCATTTTATCAAGATCAAGCATATTAAGCACAAACAACCCCACAGTCTGAAAAAGGAGGCACTTTTCATACTGATGTGGCAAGTCTCTATGTGTAACAGGCACCTGTCCCTTGTCACTCTCACCATTGATGTGTCCAAGGTCCTATTTGATTTTCCCGTAGTCAATAGTAAATGCCCTACTTACTCTGAACACATTTAAAGCATTGGCTTTAGTTACTTTACCCTGTCCTGTAGAAAAAGTCAATGGATCCTAATCTAAACATTTCCAGCTCTCTCTGTATTCCCTACTTGACACTTTATACACCTGCAGAACTTTGCCTCAAAATGCCTCTCTGATTGTCTGATCAGCAAAAGGGCTGACACAACTTTCATTCAACTCCACAAAAACAGTGTTTTCATTGCATGGGCTGGTGGCCTGTGCTGTGTCAGTCTAGGGCAGGCTGAAGTAGCAGGGTCCTGGTAACATCACTCGGGATTAAGTTTAAAATGTACATAAATCTAAAAACATATTAAAATGTCATTGTCTTTCATGCTATGTAGTTCTAAGTACAGCTGGAAAATGATATTTTCCTCCTTGTCTCAGTGTAAATGTAAGCTAATCACAAATTTGTAACAGATTCTTAACCTGTGACAAAAGCCCTGCTGTGTATTGGTGAATAAATCGATTTAATTTCCCCAAAGGGAACCATAGGCTTAACATTATCTGCTGGGGCAGCACTGCCACAGAAGGCTATGTTATATAGTAGTATATTTGGTGTGAGATATATTAGCATACTGTTTTATTGTTTAATATCTTGAATAATGGTTTCCACACCATGGCCCTGGATCAAGGAAATCTGCAAAAACCATGAGAGGTCTGCCAGTGTTCCCCAGTCTGCTCTGCACTGAGGCACAGCAGACCCAATGAACCTCTGCCTGGTGCCCCGTGCTTCAGTGCAGACAGAGTCCCACCCTTTGTGCTTCCCCCCGGCATGCCCTGGGATTTGCATCAGGCCTTGCTGCAGGAGTGGCCCAGATGGGAGGATGTTGGAAAGCCACTGGCACCGACTGTGGCAACACGCGGGTCCAGATCCAGGGGCTGCTTTGTTAAGTCCCTTCATTTGTCTGCTCTGTGAATTGCTGTCGTTCTTCCCATGGAGAAAAGACACACCACCAAACTTGGCAGAGGGTGAAAACCTTACTCATACATGCTAGCTTTGAGACTGATATCCTGCACGTGGAAAGGGTCAAAGTCCTGGAGTATTGGCTCAGTGAGTTGAGCTGATAGAAGGCAAAGCTGTACAGTCTGCCTTTTCCTGAACAGGGAACCTGTAATACAGTTTGCAAGTAAAACTGTGCAAAGTCCCTCCCATAAAGCATTTTCCAAGATAGGAACTGGGATATTTGGAGCTTTTAGGTGATGCAGGTTTCTGAAAGTGGTGGGATAGCTGAATTTTAAGAGAGATACTGCATTAGAAGTGAACAGAGGAAGCAATGTTCTCTTTTGCACTCCAGCCAGCAATAATCTCCTTTCCTGCTGAATGCTGCATTTTTTCATTATAAAAACATTAATCTGTAGGGTATTGGGACATGGTCAGATCCTGCCAAGAACAAATTGTTAAGTAGTTGCTGTGCTCATTCCCTCTTAAAGCTGTAACTGGTGGTTTTCATTTTGCAAAATAAGTATCATGGGGCAAAAATGTATTGGCTGTGACATTATAACTATTTCCCAGAAAGATTAATTCTAAACTGAGAGACTTGGAAACAAATCATTCTTAGAAGGTGCTGTTTGTTTAGCAGCTGTTGTTTATATATGAAACAAAGGCTATTTGGCGAAAATTGTATGATATATCCTTAAGTTTCAAAACAAGGCTGACTTTAAAGTCTCTATTTTCAGTTTACTTTAGTCATGAGTTTCAAACTGATAAGGAACTGGTCATTCCTTCACAGGCTCTTGCCCTTTGAGGGGTCAGACTCAAATTGCACCATCCAGAGGCACCAAAGCAGCAATTCCTCTCTTAAATTGTGCCCTCTGCTTTCTTTGGAGTCTCCGAGTACATTCAGCGCTTCAATTCCCATCTCTGTGACCCTTTGGCTATCCAAGCCCCTGAAGTACATGACAGAAAGAAAGTTTCAAAGAGCCATGCACACAAGCTGACCATCTCACTTAAAGGCACTTTCTGGAATTGCCAAAGAAAGTGCAAGGGCTTTTGTCAAGCTTCCAGAAAGTGCCTGTTTGTTCCATGGGGCAAACCTAAAGCCCACGACAGGTACAAGCCCATTCACTCGAATCAATTTTCTATTGGATCTATCACAGCATATTAGCTTTCATTTAAAAATTATAGCAACAATGAATATGCTGAGTTAATGAAATATGCAATAAAGGGAAGAATCTGGAAATGTGCAGTTTGCCCCAGCCTGAGGGTTAGTATAAGCTGGCACAAGTCCTGCCAAGATCAGTAAGAGTCTCCTCCAGCAAGATCATTTTGTCCTTGGGTTTTATTGACAGTTATGTTTTGTTGCCACCTAAAAGTGGAAATACTTTCAAATACTACATCAGCTCATCAGAAAGTTTGTTTCCCCCCCCATATAGTTAGATATTGGAGCTGTTGCCAATCACAGTTATGGAAGCTGTGTCATACTGCTCCTATTCCCAAGTTATCACAATTTGGGAATGTTTATATCTGTCTTCCTGTAGTGACAAATACTGCTATTGTACTGATGATAAATTCTGCAGACATTTCAATGGTATTTTTGCTGTAACTTATAAGCATTTCTAAGGCTGAGACAGCAGAAGGAATCATAGAAAACCTAATTTTTAGGGTCTGTGTCTGCAAAAAGAGGAGAGTTGTAGCCTCTCCAAGACAGGAGTCCTTTGAGCCCTTTCATATTTAACAGGATGAACTTTCCAGTAATTCTAGTGTATTGAGAAAATTCTGGATTTAGTGACAAATGACTTAATAAATCCTTTCTTTAGGCTTTTAGTTGGTTTCCACCAGAGAGAGATATTTAATTTAATATGTCATTGACTACTCTCAGGTATGAGGCTATCTCCACAAATCTTTTTGTATTGTCACCCCTTGACTGGTTATTAAATTAGTGCTGTCTACAAATTTATTTGGTCATAAATTCTTTGATAATTATTGAGAAGTTCCTTTCACCTTGTGCGTCAGATGGTTGTTGGGAAGTAAAAAGGAAATTAATGATTTTTTTCATGCTAATTTAAAAGTGCTTGGGAATAAGTGGAATATAAGATAAATTACTATGTTAAATATCTGAATTTTGTTTTTAATATAAATGTCAAAGAAAGCAAGGTCTCTGGACTAGACATCAAATTTTGTATTTATAAATAAGATTCTTAAGCACTGTTAAATTCAGTTGAAAATAACCTGATGGTAAATTTTATATCTAATCAACTTAATTAATTGCTACAGCAGTCCTCTTTCTTTTATTCTGAAATTGGAAATGAATAAGAGCCTAATGCCCTCAAAATATATTTGGCTCCAGAAGCCTTCTTCAGCTTCCAATGTTTACAAGCAACTAGCAGCACTGCCACGGGAATGTTGTCTTTGGCCCAGCACACAGGGATGGTATTTCAGGTTTTCTCTTTCTAGACACACTGTGAGTGCCACTGGACACTGAGCACACGGAGGGTCTGTAGCTTGGATCACCAAGTATCTGCACTGGGAGCAAAGTCTGTGGTGAGAACAGGAGTTTGAAGCTGGAGACAATATGAACTCTTATGTGTGGAGTTCACAGGAGCACATGATGCTAAGAAGGAGCTCACCTACTCCACCACAGAGCAGATCATGGAATATCCTGAGCTGGAAGGGATCCACAAGGATCATCGAGTCCAACTCAAGATGCTGCTCTGCAGGATCTGCTGCCTTTACAACCCACTTGTGTTTCTTTCCTGAGGTTGCTGTCAACTCCCAACAACCAACCATCCTCTAATAGGAAATACAAGTCATCCAGCTTTCGTTATTTTTATGACTTTATGTCCCATTTTTAGTCTTTCTTGTCAAGAATCATTTACATGATGGCATCAAGGAAAGAATGAGGGAGCATTAAGTAACTCACAAGCAGCAATCAAGTACCACAAGCATGGCAAAGCATAAACCTAACTGCTGTATATTGATTTCAAAACAAATACTGTCCTGTTCCAGCCAGGACAGGATTATTTTTGCAGTAGCCAGGAGGATCATGGCTAGGACCTGGAGGTTATTCTACACCACCTCATCCTTCCTGGGACTGGGGGTAAGGTGGTCTCTCCCAGGGAGAAAGGGTCTCTTCCTGATGAGTAAAAGTGGCTGAGGAAGTGTCTTGGCTTGCAGTGCAGAATGTAACCAAAAAGTGTGTATTCCATCACCACCTGTTGGAACTAAGGTGGGGGGTGGTGTAATCTTCTGTTGATAAGCCAGCTGATAAGAAACCAGTGAGAACAATTTCTTCATCTCTTCCATGACCCATCCTCCCTCCAGGCACAGATCTTCTGCTCATGGGCCATTGAGTCCCACTGATAAAATTACATCATCCCATTGGGAAATGCTCCATCCAGGGGAAGGAGCCAAGCATCTCTGCCTGGATAAAAACCTGAGATTTGGGACAACAAGCAGCTTTTTCCACTGCACTCCCACAGGAAGAACAGGCCCGTCCATCACCACTGGACCTTCAGCAGAGGCTGCACCTTTCTACAGGATCACTGCTCCAACAGAGCCACATCTGCCACTGCAGGAGGACTGCAGCCACCATTTAATGGGACTGCTACCAACTCCCTGACCCACAGGGTGTCAGGTTGTATTCTGACTCTGTCAATGGGTTTTCTTTTTTGTAATACTGCAAGTTTGTTGTTTTTATTTTTTAATTTTAGTTCTCCTAATAAAGAGCTGTTATTCCTATCCCCATATCTTTACCTGAGAGCTCCTTAATTTGAAAATTATAATAATTGCTAGGGAGAGGTTTCACATTCTCCATTCCAAGGGAGGCTCCTGCCTTCCTTAGCAGACACCTGTCATTCAAACCAAGACAGGCAGCCCTTGGGTGACACCAGTTCTGAGCATCGCTTGCCTCTCTCTTGTACACTCGAAACTTGAGAGGTGGCGATCGCAGAGATGATTTTCAACGTGTGATTTTTATTTATTTGGACCTACTGTTCAATCTTAAATTTTCATATTTGCTAGACAGAACATTCATATTGAAATATGTATATATTTCTTAGTCCGAAAAGCTGGGTTGATTTCAACCCTTTTTTGTTGCTGTTCCATGATTGAAGGGTTGTGTGCAAAGAAAGAGGGCTCAGTTTGCCTTGGTTTAGAGGAGAATTATGTCAGTCACAGAGTGGGATCAGGTTTTAAAGTACACACAGATACGTGTCTTTGCTGATAGGATCTGTCAGACCGTATGAATGAACATAAATTAACCTATTCCTACTTGTTAGACATGGCAGTGGAGGATAAAACCTTGAGCTTAATGAAGAGAAAGCACAAGCACCTGTCAGCCTATGTGGAGATGGAAGCAGATAACCTGGAGGTTTAGCTGCACTTTCAGTTAATCTATATGAAATTCAGCTCAGTTTCGTCTGTATGTTTGCTACAGATCCTGTTCACTCTCCTTGCCCAATTCATTATCACAGTATGACAGTTCCTGTAGTCAGGATATTGCCATTTACTTGCAACCAGGTTAATTTTTAGCCTGATCAGTCTGATCATACAGACAAATTATCAGTTCTCTGTTCACAGTTTGTCTATTCTTCCCCTCCACCAAGTTTAAAGCAAACAACCAAACCAATCAAAATAATAAAAAAAAGAAATATTAAATAGGAACCATCCATAATTTGGATGTAGTTGGATAACCCTAAAATTCTTGGCCATTGTGTGATTTTGATTTGAATTTCATGTCATTGTTAATGCCAGGCTGGGGCTCTGAACAACTTGGTTTAGTGGGAGGTGTCCCTGCCCATGGCAGGGGAATTGAAACTAAAGTACCTTTAAGCTCCCTTCTAACCCAAACCATTCTGAGATTCTATGATTCTATGTCCTGAAAACCTGAAGGATTTGCATGTGGAGCTTTCCAGTACAGCTGGATGTGTTCAATCCCATCCTCGACAGAGTTCAAGTTAAATCAGTCAGTAATTCTCAGCATTTATCACTTGATGATGTCTGTTACCACAAAGACTTTGCTCTGCTTTAGCTCTGATCTCTGGTAGCCATCTATGCTATTATAAAATGTTACATTTGTGGCTTTTCAGGTTTGTTAGGGACAGACCAGGCCTAAGGCTGTGGGAAGGTGTTGAATGGCAAAATACAACCTCACAGGTCTCAGTTCCAGGTGACACTGTGCTCTCTGCTGGAGCTCCATTGGGCCCTGCCAAGCTGGGCAGTGGCAAGCAGGGTCAGATTGTGGGTGAAGATGAAGTATCCCCTTAACTTGATGAGAAAGCCATCACCTTTCTAAACTTTTTTCAGTTCTCCAAAAGGCTCAGAATAGGACCAAAAGGCCAGATTTGTCTTAGAATGTAAATCCATTAATCTTGCAATTCTTATTACCATATTTTCCTACCTTTTTCAAGTTAGAGGCTTCCCAGTGGAGATACTGAGCTGTTAAATGCTTCTTAGATGAGTGAGCAGGAAGGCTCAATCTGCATGTGTATTTCATATTTGAATCCACAGCTCTGAAGTCCTTTTTCATGCTTTCAGGACTGAGACACTGCCTGTAAACTGTTAGATGAAATCCTCAGTCTTTGGTGAACACATAGTTCTGATGTTTGCATCCTTCAAACTCATTTCACCACATCCTGTTTTCTCTGAAGTCCATGTCTTCAGACAATCCTGCTGAATGTCACCATCCTGCTGCACAAGCCAAAAAAATCCATGTCTGACATTGATACTCATTGTTTTATTCTGATAAAACTTTAATCTGCATATTAATACTGGCATATTTAGCTGAGAAAGTGATAAACCCTCTTCCATGGATGTCCCTACTTAAGCACAGTGCTGAAATCTGCTAAAGAGAAATACTAAGTGATCTGAATCATAAAACTGGTATCTTCTACTGCATTGTTTTTTACTTTTCTGCTCTACTCTTTTCCAGATGAGCAGCTGATAAAGTAAATTTTTCACAGGTTTATGAGACTATTGTTCTTTTATCATGGAGTAAAAAAAGGAATATTCTCAGGTTCCAAAAACACTCTTATCTCTGGAAGTTTCATCTTGACTAGGATTGACCTATTGGAAAAATTTAGGAAAATATTCACCACGGATGTTGCACACTGGTTTAAACAGAAGTATTCTTAATCATACAACTTAAAATTACTTTCAAACAATCTTTCCTCCATGCTTCTCTTTTGCTAGACCTTAGAAGGCTGTGGTTTCACCCAGCTTCTCTGGAGGGAAAGGTGGCAAGTCTTGTGAATTCATCTCCCTTTCTTCTGTAGAATATTATATTTTTTTAATTTTTTTTAAAGACCTCCACAGCTTGTAATGGCACCTGTCTAGCACAAAAATGTATGTGAGAGAACAGGAAAACAGACAAACTCACTTTTGCTGCTTGTCATTTGCATCATTCTTTGGGTAGTTATTTGGAAGAAACCTGGCCTAACCAAATTAATCCCAAGGCCCCTTGACTGAAGAATGTCCTGAATTTCATTGTTTCCAGGGTGTGAATTCTACACCATACAACTAATGAGCAGTCCTCAGCTGGTGTCTCTGGCTCATGCAAGGTGTCCTGCTTTAGCTGTGATCAGCAGAACTGCTCCCAGCACCCAGTATCATCCATTCATCTCTTTTGTTTCATACCACCTCGTTCACCTCTTAAAATTCTTTGCTATCCTGAGCTTTACCCTCCTGCTTCTGTGTCTCTCTTTTTAAACAAGCTGTGAATTTCTCAGCTGATTGAACTCTTGCTGGGAGATAACTGTACATTGTTTTCATGATCAGCAAGGTGTCTCATCTACCAACTTGTCTGCAAAATATTCATGGTAGATTTAGCTCAAGCCACAGACTGGGCTTGAGGATAAAAAACATAATGAAAAGAGAGAACTTCTCTCTGTCTGTTGTCCCTGGACTGTACGTGATGCCAGCCAGCTCTGCTGAATGAAAGCATGACTTAGAGCTTCCAGTAGCCATGAGCATTTCTGCCTTTACAAATTGCAACCATGAAATTCTTCACATACAGAGTCAAATGTATCTGTCCTCTCACAACCTGAGTCAGCTTTGTCAGCTGGCATCCTCTTGTGCAGGCCTGAGGAAGCAGAGTGTTTCTCTGTATCTGAACTGATAATTTTCTGTGGCTATTTTTAGAGACCTGAGGGTGGACTTTTGTTTTTTTCCATTTCTTTCGCAAATGAAATTTCAGAGTGCCTCACTGAGTTGTTTTATTCCTTATGTCTCTTCAGTTATCATTACTCCAGGATGATTCACACTGGTTTCTAAATGCATATGTTTGGATGCCTATTGTGGGGAGCTTAGCAACTGCATCACACTGAAAGCCCAGGCTGGCTGAGGCACGGCTGATGCTTAACCGCTTGCTGTCTTTACAGGAAAAAGGTCACTGCTGTGAGCTCATGACTGAGCAATGTTCTGAAATGTTTGATTATCCTGCTTTGCACCTCTGCCTTCTTCCTCCCACAGTCTTCTTCTCTCCTGGCCACAGTGACTTTTTTTTTTACTCTTACCTGTTATCCTTCAAATGAGATTTTGCAGCACTGACAGTCGTAGACTGAGACACCACAGGTATATCCATGGAACCCTAACTCTTGGACACTAGTTCTTCATTTTAGTTATGTAACAAGAAGTCACAGGTCAGACTTTGTAATTCCTCAAATTGCTCTGTTATTTTTTATTGAATTTTCAATGAGTAAACTGAATGGACAGTCTTCAAAATTCAAATCTCAAGCCTTGCCTAAAAGTCACATTGACAAAGTCTTGGCCTAGATTCAATGTATTCCAGTAGACTTCAGTTATATCCTTTATTAATAACATTAGTTTCGGTTTTCTTCTTAAACCTGCAAGTTAAAATAATTTCAGATAGATAATTTTATTTCTGGTGACTGACTGATGATGATTTCTAGGAAATTTTTAAAAAATAAAAAGGAAAGAAATGAAGAATTTAGCTTTTTAAAATTATTTCTGCCAACATGGTACGTTTGTCAGCGGGCTCAAAAGTAAATAATAACACAGAATAGAAAACCACTTGTTAGATTTTAAGCACAAGCAAAATCATAGACTGACAAACTGCAAAACACTTCTTGTTTTTAAGAAAAAATGGTCTTTTAGAGAAACATTTATACCACAGTTTATAGAGAGGTAGAATAAAAGCTGTGTTATGGATGAAATGGGGAAGGTAGGCTCTGTTAAATGGCTATCAATGGAAACAGAGGCCCCATGTTTCCCTTGAGTTGAATGGGAAACTTGAGAAAGTGCTTCAATGAAAGCTTCACATGCTATGTGCTTAGAAACTGAATTTACAGCATGTATTCTTCAAGCAATTATATTCAGACATTTTCTGTAGCAAAGCCTGGAGACTTTTGGGGCAGCATGCTCTTTAAGCCATCGAGGTGCTGGTGCTGGACCTGCCCTCAGTGGCTGCTTGGCTGATGCCAGAGCTCCCATCTGCTCTCATTCTCACCACACAGAAAGCTGCCGTGTTGTTCATCTTTCTGTCTTTATCTTTCAATATCTATCCACCTTTATCATCTCCTTTAGATTACTGGGTTGTAAGATCAGTGTGTTAGGTTTATGCTCTTTGCCCAATAGCAGCTTGGAGGGGTATGAAACACTCAGCAGTAATCACAAGCCCACCCTGTGTGTGCTTGAAGCTGGGCTTGCTGCAGGTCAGGCTCTGCCAGCCTGCACGGAGCAGTCTCAGTCCCTCAACCACTTGTGAGAACCTGAATCCCAAAAATAAAAGCCTTCCTTTTAAACTCTGCTTTCCTAACCTGCTGAGGTATAAATTCAAGGCTCCATATCTGCAAGCCCAAAAGTCTGCACTGAGCCTGGGAGATTTGTTTCTCTTAACCAGTCCCTCAAAGCACCCACATCAGCAGGTGAAAATTCTCTACGTGGAAGATCTTTCACTTTGTGAAAGCACAAATAGAAAAACTTGTGGCTAGCTAAAGGAGGGTAATGACTTTTGGAAGATGTTACCTGGATAAGTACAAGTATTAGCATCAAATTTACTGAATTATGTGCGATAACGTGTCTTCATTTATAAAAGACAAAGGTGTGTTCATAACTTACTGTAAACACAGGAGAGTAAATATAATATAGACACTAGATATTAAAAAAATGAATGTGTTTATGATGAAATACAAATTATCATGGATACCAAGAAGTATATTTTTATTTATTTTCTGAACAGACCACTGTGAATGACAGCAAGCAAAATGTAAGCAGTAAAATCAGCTATGGTACATTAAGAATATTTTGTAATCTTGTCTTCTGTTTGGAGATGGAATTGCTGATCTTTTTTCTAATGAAAGTGGAAATCACAGACCTGCTGTTCTTGCTCTTAATTGCAGCCTGAAAGTTAGGCAGTGTTCTGAACTAAATTTTTCTGATGAAGGTGAATCCTTGCAATTAACAGTATTAAATTCACTTTTAAAATGAATCTAGGAAAATAAATCTGCCATTTTACATATGGTACCACTTGCGATTGCTCAGCATGAGTGCTGCCCTCACATGTTTCAATATAGTTAATTCAAGTCTTAGTACACTAAACTCAAATGCTAAACTCGATATACTTATACTAATTATATTTAGTATAATATACTAAACTCAATGAAATTGGCTGGATTAAAATAATGAGACTTTTACACATAAAAAATCCTGGTTTTTTTCTTCCCCCCATTTTAAGATTTCTGATCTTGAGCTCACTTTGTAGAAAATAAAGACCAAACTTCAATGAAATATGAGTATGTTTTCTAAGTTAGATGGGAAACAGGTTTTGGTTTTGGCTTTTGGGGGTTTTTAGCTTCTGAATGAGTCAGACAGGCTGCAGGCTTCACTTCCCAGTCCAGGTGTCTTGATGGATGGGTTACCCACTGCACAGAAATAAACTACTGCCTCTGCTTGCTGTCTCCCTCCTTCTTCCTTTCCACTCTTACTTGTTTTGTTCTATCCCTAATCACATGTTTCTGCAAATATTCTTTCTACATGTATTGGGTGTCACAAGATTATTTGCTTTAAGGTCATGAGACTTCAAGTTCTGCTTTTTTTCCTGCTTTTAATGGCCCTCAGAATTCATCCTATTAAGTTGAACTCTGCTGAGTAAAATAGAAAGGTTCAGTATTGGTCAGACCTCAAATCTCAATTGAAGCTGGTGATGAAATGCAGCATTAAAAAACAATTGTTCCAGCGAGGTACTAGAACACCAATGCTTGCAACCCCACCCTGTTCCATCCCAGTAGGATTTGAGATATGACTGGTTATTCTGATCTGAGCTGCTGATTTGAGTGGAATTGTTGTTTTAATTGGATTAGAGGATGGAGCTGAAGGCTTGTGTTTTCAGCACTGTGTTAACCAAACTGATAGCTGAACTGGTTCTTGTGCTGAACTGTGGCAACTAAGTCTCATTCATGTGCTAAATTTATGTCCTGGAATGAGAAGATAAACTATCATCATCATGGTAAGACCCCCATGACACTTTTGCTGTTTTGGGTAATATTTGTTATTTATTAACTCATGTAATAGTCTTATAAGGAGGAGTTAGCCAATACAGCTGAAAATAGCAAAAATTTTAGCACTAGGCAGTGATTTCTGAGAACATCCCCATGCTTCCTGTGCCTCCACTGGCTCAGGAGTTAGATATCAGTCTAGTCAGTCCCCTTGGCCCTGCTGCCAGCTCCAGAGCATCTCCTCACCAAGGGGACTGAGCTGCTGCTGTGGCTTCTGCAGCACTGTGCTGTGTGGGCTATCCCAGGCCACTTAACTGTGGCCTTATTTAAAACTCCAGTGGAATTCCAAAGCTTGAGTTGGTGGTTTTAGTCAGGATTTTTTAATTAGTAAAAGAACAATACCTTTCTTTTCTTCTATAAATCCATTTGTGCAGCTCTGTTTCTGTAAGTGGATGTAAGCTGCTCTGTGTTACTCACAGGCAGGGTCTGTTAAGGGCTTGAAAGGAAGTGAGATGTTTCCAAGACAGTGCCTCCACATGGGTTTGAAATTACATCTTTCAATCTTTTAATTAATTTTCTGATTTTGCCTTTTAATTTTTTAGCACTAATATTTCCAAAGTGTGTGAATAAACTATCCTGCAGCAGGCTATAAAAAATTTAATAATGGAAATATAGATGCATTCTATTCTACTGGAAAGATGCTTCAGGGTCTCCAATGGCAAATCTCATTGCCTGTAATTTGTCAGTATAAATCATGACACACCTTTTGATGCTGTGGAGGGAGTAAGTGTATTCAAAAAATGTTACAGGGGGTGTCAAAAACTACACCAAAGATGACAACAGCCCTTACCCCCTATGCAGTTCTTCATGAGACCCTGGTGGAGGATGGCCCAGAACATTAACCCCATTACTCAGAAAGCAGCTATTGATTAGATTTCACTATGTTTGTTACTGAAGGGCTCTGACATCAACTCAAGTTTCCTTGTGTGGCATTTGCTAAGTCCCTCTGTTTAGAGTTCGGGACCACACACGGTTTGGTTGTTTGGTTTTTTTTTAAATTGAGATCATTGCTAATAAAATCCAGTACTTGTCCTTGCTAAAATTTATTACCTTGTCTTTCCTTCATTTTGTTCTCTTATCTTGTATGTTTGAATTCCTCACTTCCAATACTTAAAAGTTTAGGCTTCAGTGTGAACAGTTCTGTTTATCTTCCTAATAGAATTAGAAACCAGATATATCAACAAGATAAACTTGTCTCGGAGGGGGAAAAAAATCTCCCACTTTCTTAACCATCCAGGGAAGTAGTCGCTGGATCCTGCATATATTCTGGATGAGATCTTATCCCAAAATGTTTTTGTACTACCCTGATGCTCCAAGAGCTCATTTAGAGCAAACATGCCATCCAGGAAACAACGGGAGAGCACTGTATTCTTGCCAAGCCTCAAATATTTGCTCTGAGACAGCTCTCATCAGCTGCTTGCACAGGCTGCAGAAGGGCCAGGCACCAAAATGCTGCCTTTCAGTCTTGGCAACCAGATTAAGGGACTGTCATGCATTTTTCAGACATGGCCACAAATATTTATTTTCCTGCTAGGGCAGTGGCTTGAGTGAAAATTTGTTCTGAATTCTTTAATACCTCCTTTTTTTTTACCTTTTGCAGTTAGAGGATTTTCAAGGAAGTAGAAAATAAAAAGGTGGCTTGAAATGTCCCAGAGTTGAGCAAGTGCAATAAATCTAGTGGAGTAAGGATTACCACCCCGAGACATACAGCTGCTCCACAACCTCTGTGTGGGAGAGGAGATGCTGGGCACAAATCTCCCTGAAAGGGAGGTGGAAATCTCTCTTCTACCATGGCATCCATCCTCCAGAGCACCTCAGCACAAGCCACGAAAGGGCTTCTCATTCCTGACATATCTGGCAAATGTTGAGGTCAGCTCTCGGTGAGCTCTGAGCTAAGCAATTTTTGTGTGGGTGTGGTGTTTTTGTTAGCAGCAGCACAACAAGCACCAGCAGAGGTTTCGTGGAAATTTGATGACCCTGATAAAATTATTCAGTCCAGAAGATAAACAGCAGCACATTTGGGCTTGTTTAATCCACCATTTTCTTTTCTTTTGACTATAAAAAATATGACTTGAAAGAAAAGAAACTTCCACAAAATGTTACAACATATCTTGCAGCCTAACAATGTATTTTGATCAAAAAGTGGAAAATTTTGATTAGAAAATGCCACATGATACTCTGAGACGTAGAGGCAGCTCATGACCATGCTTTGTCTAAGAGTTGAACCCTCCCCACCACGGTTACAGATCCTGGTATCTTACTCTTCTGCACCAGAAGAGGTCTGAAACTGCAGCACCAGAAATAGGGGTGGCCTGTACTGCCAATCCCACAAAGCATCACTCCAGCATTTCTGAACTCTAAGAGTAAGTAGCCTGTTACTTGATTTTAAATTTAATAGAAAGCAGTCACTTTTTAAAGAGAAACATTTTATTTCAAGAGCAGATTTTATATTAATTTTGATAGGTAGGTTTTGGATGGGAAACAGTCTTAATTACCCATAGATACTGAACGGCCAGTGAAGCTTTGTGGGAGTGAAGATACTGATGTTGCAATTCAGGTTATGCTCCAATGCTGGTAATCTCAAAGTAGGTATCAACACTCCTCTGCTCTTATCTTTGAAGATTCCTTTGCAGCTTCTTTCAATGGGTGTGTGCTGGTGAAGAGGACAGTACCATGTCTCTTAGCAAAAGGAGTTTGTTCTCTGGCAAAATAATTATTCAACAAAGCATATTTCGAATGTAAAACACTTACATAATAATCAGGTTTTGCTTTGTTTTGGAATATTAAAATTTTCTTGGACTGAGATAAAGTGATCAATCTAGATGTAAGAATTTCATTTAACCTGCTAGCTAAACAGAGAAAATATCAAGTGTCAAATCCAGTTCGGACCTGCAGCTCTGCAAAGCCTCTGTCCTGAAGCTGTATTTCAAAGTAGATTTTAGCTGAGAGATGGTGGGCTTTTTTTTGTGAAGTTGATGTTTCAGGCTATTTCTTTTTGCCGAAAGACTCTCAAGGTGAAATTCTACGGTAATAAGCAAATTAATCAAGTCTAACATTTTTTTCTGCTGTGAAATTTACTGATTGATTCATCTTTCTTTTTAGTCCCAAGACACATGAGGTAAATTGGAGGAGGCAGTAACTCTATTAACAAATAAAAGATATAGGGGATGGACCCTTTAAGTAAAGGATGGTTTACTACCTTAATAAGAGCCCATGGTGTGATGCTTCTGCCCTTGAGCACTCTTTTCCTTCTTTGATGTCTTCTATCTATTTATAAAGTGCTCTGAGATTACAAGGATGAAGCACTCCATATAAAGTACAAGGTCATTGTCTGTCTGCATTAAAAGAAGGCCAGACAATTTATTTTTTAAAAAGAGGGGGAAAGAATTCAGCAAAGAAATCAACTTGCCACGTTTTTTTATAGTATTGGAGAAAAATTGATAAAGCTGGCATACTTTTCCATTACAGCCTAAATTACACACATAGCTTCAGAAAGATTCATCTGCTTTTCTACTCAGAGCAAAAGAACCCAAAAAAATAGAAACTAAATCTTAACAATAAAAAGAATTGCTGAAAGTTGAAATGCATGCAGAATTGTGGGTTCTGGACTGTAATTACAGTCTAATTCAGGCAAACTGCAATTTTACATAAATAATAAGTTGAAGTTACACTGCCTTGTGGAGGTGGAGTACTGAAACCAAACTCTGCTTTAAGGGAAACTTACTGTGCCAAGGTGGAATAAAACATGCTGAAACAACCATAAAAAATGTTTGGTCTGTGCAGCCGACTTTATTTTATTAAACATGATGAAAGCAATACACCTACAAATATCTAAAATAATGGTTCTTCTGGCTGCTATAATGGATTTTTAGTTTTAAGGAGCAAATCAAAACACAGAAGACAACTCCAGGATCTATTCAACACCATGTGACTTTTTGATGTTGTTTCCAAGGTATGTGAATCCACACATGCAGGTAACCAGGGTGACCACCAAACCATAGCTGAAATGTAAGGAGTAAATGTATTTCATTACCTTTTTAACAATGCTGGGTGGCAGAGACATGTGGGACACAGGCTCCATCAGACTCTGTTCATCCTAGCAATGTGTGTGTGAGCCCCTGCCTGCCCCACTGTACCAAAGGGCATCATGAATGGGCACTTTATCAGAAGGCTGTGCTTTTATGGTCTCAGAGCTTTTGATTTCTCTCTGTCTCTCTATCAGGAGGCCCAAGTGTGTCTGTGAGAGTGTGTTATCTCTATATAGTAATTTTACTTCTCAAAATAGGCGTAATAACTGGGATTTCCCCACTCTGGTATTTTTAACATTCTCAGCTGCAAGGTCACTTGAGTGAACTAACTTCTTTGATATCCTTGTACTTTCAACCCTTTTCTCCCAATACAAGGTTTTGTTCTGTATCTCTAGGCTAGATCTACCATTTCTATGGTGCCCTGCTCCTCTTTGCCTGGGGAAAGCTTTGGTGTTTAGGAATCCTCCAAGGGCAGGCAGGAGTCTTGACTTGGCTGAGTTTATACGATCAGGCTTTAACCCCTGCTCCGTGTCACTGAGGTTGGCAGGCTGGATGCTCTGCCCTGGGTGCAGCAAGTCCCCAGGGAGGGCCTCATGCTGAAGACCATCCCCTGCTGGATTCCATCTGCCAAGAGGTCCATGAAGCTCATCCTTCTCAGTTCAGTGTTTGGGGCAGAGCAGCTTCCAAAGGGCTTCAAGCACATTGAACTAAACAGCCCCAATTCAGGAAAGCTGCCAAGCCCATCCTTCCTTGCCCTGCTGAATTACAAGTGAGTTCAGCTGTCGTGTTGATTTGTACACAGAGGCCAATGAGACTGTCACACTGCCTGCTGTGCTGGGTTAGAAAGAGAAGATTAAAAATGACACTCTTTTTTCTTGTGTCACACAGATAAGAGGTTTTCCAAGTCCTTTATTCTTAGGAGTTTATGAGCTGTTTGAGACTGGCTGTTACGAACAAATCCAGTTACCTGATTATCTGCTGAAAAACCACCCTAATAAATACCAAAGGTTTTGAAAAAAAACTCCCAGTCCCAAGCCCTTGGGTTGTCTCTCTTTGTATTTGAATTTAACCATCACTCCTCTGGCTGACATATCTATTACATCAAGTAGCAGAAATGAGTGAATTTTTGGACATGGTGTTAATTTATTCTTGTCTAACTCTGGGCCCTGTGTGAGGGCAGCTATTGCTCTGTACATGGCAGATATTTGATATAGTGTGTGTGTGTCCTGCTATTGTGATTCTGTAAAGCTTCTGAGGATTAACAAAGAAAGAACATAGAAATATACTGCCTGAAATGCCAAGCAAAAAAGTGAAATAAAAAGAAATATTTAGGAAAAATGGACACATTAGTATCTAATCTAATTAGACCAGATAATGTAGGTTCCATTTCCTGATTCCACTATCAGGTTTTTATTCAACCTTGAGCAAATCATTTAACTTCCCTCTCACTATTTCTCTTCTGTAGAACTGAAACCAGTCTTTGTCAAAGGATGGGGAAAGGGATAAGCCTTATTTCGGCACAGAGATCATCTCATGTGGACAATGGAAATACGAATCAATTTCTTTTAAGAAAATAATTTATAATACATATTTCTCCTGATGTAATCATACAATATGCAGTGCTTAAATTTTCCCTCTTTTGTGTTGTAGATTTTGTATCTGACTAAAATAGATTGTACTGAAAACCCACACCTCCCCAAAGCCATTCACTCAAATGAAAGCAGATATTTGACCTCTTGAAGCATAAAACCTAAGCATTCTACTCAATTTCTTCCCCCATTAAACTGATAGAGTTTTTCCTAGAAGAATTACCTTTGGCAAAACATTCATTTGTTGTAAATCTTCAGAAGCTGTGGCAGAAATTGGATCAGAACAGTGTTTCAAACATTTCAACAGCAGCTTTAAAAATATTGAGAAGATTTAGGTATATCTCTTGCTACCAGTAGACTTTTGCTAGACCTCCCCTGAGCTGACAGCAGTTTTAAACATTTACATGGCCTAAGATTTATATCCTAACTGTGAGCAAGTAAAAAATTACCCTAATTGGTATCAAAAAGCCTTAGTGGATGTATTATTTTAGAAATAATTTATTTTGCTTCATGCTGAGCTGAAATCATACGTTCTGCCTTGAAGAACTGCTTCTGTTCCACAGTTTACATACCGTGAATAAGTATTTAAATCACTCTTTCCCGTGAGCAATGCTCAAAGAGTGGAGCTTGGCCACTCTTTACCAGAGACAGGAGAGATGTGGTGCTGCCTGCTGGAAAGAGCTGAGCTTCACCCTGGCCTCCCCACCCTCTGCTCAGGGCAAGGCTTTGTGCCTGGACTGCTCTGTAACCTCCTTGCTGTATATTTCAGAAAAACCAGGGATCTGACCTGCAAAACAAAAATATGTCTTTAACTATAATCAAATTTATGATAAAGAAAACAGGCATTTTTGAGCTCTTATAACGTGGCTGTCTGAAATATCTGTGGGGGGAAAAAAGCATAGAATTGTATAATTAAAATTATCTCATATTGCACATACATGATTACATTAAACAGGGTTATTTGCCTATTTCTGTCACTTCTTAACTTTTCTGTGTTTAACTTGACATCTTTGGTTGTATCCTTTACTGTTCATGAGTAATCTGAGCAGCACATGCTCTCTGAATGAACAGATTTTAAAAACATCATTATTTATATTTTTATGAGCAAAACCTCCTTCTTGAACATCAGTATGTACAAAAATCACAGTCATCGGAGTACTCATGGAATAGGGACTGGAATGGTATGAAATGCAGAAGTTATGCTCTATATCACCTTTCATGAACTCATTCATCCTGTCTACAGCTTTTTATTTGTGAATGTCAGATCTGTCTAAATACCTACTAATTCAGAGAAAGTACAGCTCCTCTATTTTCCAAACACTAATAAAAAATATTTTTTTTTGTTCATCACAACAAAAATGTACTCCAATTTTCTTTTTTAAACAATTATTTGACAGCTCCTTTCTTTATAAGAGTTCTTTCTCTTCGAAGTTGTCTTTTAATGTGTTTCTGAATTTTTTAGCAATATGCAGTGATGTGATATAGGAATAAGGCTGAATTGAAGGCCTTTATTCTAGGAAAATACAGAAGGTCTTGTCTTGTCTCCTTTCTGTCCTGGAACCATTTTTTAAAATTCTTTTCACATTTATGGGTCAAACCCTGAGGAACACTTAAGGTAATATGCATTATGAATTGCACATGGCATGCTGACCTATTTTTCAATAGACTCTATTTTTTAGCAGACAAATCCTTTTTTTTTTCATGTAAAGTTTGTATCCAGGCAAAGGATACAGCAGCACTTGGTGTTATGAGTTATTCTGCCAGGTTCTGCCTTGTTAAATTTACACACACCACATCATCTTCTTGACCTCATTTACCTCTCAAGAAGCAAGTGCCTGAAGCAAAGGATACTTAGTTTTAAAGCAGTTGTTTTTTACTTCATACGTTTAAACCTATTGAATAAATGTCTCTTTGTAAAAAGGCTTGTGTCCCTGCAGCAACTGTTTGGTACATAGAAAACACCACAAAGTATTATATTCTCTGGAAACATCAAGCAGGCAACCTTTGACAAAAACATGAAGAGAAAACAGATATTTTCGTTACAAAAATTCCTGTTCTTAACCTTTTGTTCCATTGTTCATAAAGAAAAAAAAAAAACACAACAAAAAACAACAAACACTTTTTTAAAGGAGGTAATGTACAAGAATGGCACAGACGCAATGGTTTTTCCTGAAGGCTATGAGTCTAAATATAGAGACTGGTGCTGGCAGAGGTCTGTTCCATGGAATACAGATGATCCACTCCAGGATTTGCAAATTCTTTGAAGAAATGCATTGAACCCCTTTGGTCAGAGAGAGTTTGGTTACATGGATGAGGTGCTCAGCAGTGTTTCTGCTTGAAAGGGGACCAGTGCAAACAAACAGGCAGGTGTGGAGTGCTGAAATGCAGCTGAACTGCTGAAGAAATGGCATGCTTCAAAGTAGCTCACATGGCACACGGCTTATTTCCCTAGCTCAAAACATTACTTCAGCCCCTAAAGCTTCTAGCTCCATCAGAAGGATTTAATCAGACCAAGACAGGTGAGCACATGTATAAAAAGATAGGTGCAGAAAACGTGGTGTCCACAGATGTGGCTTATTTATATGAAAGCACATTTCTGACTCTGTGTGATACCAGTGCTACTTCTCAGCTCAAGGGAGAGACTGACACTGAGACTGATGTGTGGTTCTCCTTCTGAAACTGCTTATTAGATGTCNAGGAGCAGGGCTGCATTTGCTCCCTGATTTTCTTTCCCCTCTCACAGGCTAAATTGTTGGGTGGTTTTTTTTTGGTTTTGTTTTTTGTTTTTTGTTGTTTTTTTTTGTTGGGCAGGGAGAAGGGGCCAGGCTGTGATTTTGTTGTGTTTTCCCACCTCTGTGCTCTCGCTGTGCATTTTTCCTGACAGCTCCATCAGGACAGGGAGCGGCTGCAGAAGCTGCAATAAGTGTCTCTTTCTCTCTCTCTCTCTCTCTCTCTCTCTCTCTTTTTCTCTCTCTCTCTCTCTCTTTCTCTCTTTCTCTCTTTCTCTCTTTTTCTCTCTCTCTCTTTTTTCTCTTTCTCTTTCTCTTTCTCTTTCTCTTTCTCTTTCTCTTTCTCTTTCTCTTTCTCTTCTCTTTCTCTTTCTCTTTCTCTTTCTCTTTTTTTTTATACTTTTTCTTTTTTTTTCCTCTTTTCTCATGTTTCTCCTCTGTCCCTCTCTCTTCCCCTTTCTTCCCCTTGACCACACATTTTGATTTGTATTCTGAGTGTCTAAGCTTTTCTCTACATTAATGAAAGCCAGGGTATTTCATTATATTAAAAAAAAAAAAAAGTTGCATAGAAAAAGGGAGTTACACACCCTTCAATGTGAGTCACAGGAACAGGCGTTAAAAAATCAGTATAACAGTTTGTCCAGTTTAAGGGACAAATCTGGAACTGAATGTGCATGTGATTCTCTCCAGTGAATCCAATTTATACACATGGTTTGATGTTAGTTGTGGAATCAGAATTTGTGTCACATTTTTGACAATGTCTTTGAAGACACAAGAAAAGTCCAGAATTTACTCATATTATTTTTTTACTTACCTTTTTTACTTAAGCATTAATACATCTGTGCTATTACTCTGCATTAATTCTAGTTTCTTGTTGCTGTTTCTGGTTCTTGATGTCTGATGCTTAGACATATCTTTTGTGGTTTAAATCTCATGAGTATGCACTACATGCCTGCAATCAATAATAATGAGAACCACTGACTCAAGGATTTTTTGTTCCTACTAAGTCTGTGCATCATTTGATTCTCCTTTGAAGACATTTCACCCAACAGTCAAGTTGGTGACATCTTCTGTAACAAAATACACCCTGACCACCTCCACACCCATCAGACAGCTACGGGAATTATCTGGAAGCAAGGTCTCAGTGACTAAGAAGAATTTTTGGGAAACATCAGTTTCTGTGAGAGATGGGTGTGTATGTTCCATGTGCTGCCAAAACCTCAGGGATGGATTTCACTAAAAGACACTTAGTGGGAATTTTGGGATATCTTATCATTATTAGAAGCATGGCACTAATGCAAACAACCCGGCTTTGGCCTCAGCCAGCATTAACAAAGTGTTTTCCATGAGGAACTGTGTGCCTTTGGCAGTGCTCCTGTTCCATGCACACAAACACACTTTGCCAAGTCCTGGCAGCACCTACACACAGAACAGCAGAGATAGGCTCCTCTCTGGGTTGAGCTGCTGAGTCAGGAGTACATTTCCCTCTCCTGCCCCCAAACCCATCCATGCTGCTGTGAACTAATGCTGGGACTTGCTTTTTATGGCTGTTGGTGAACAGGAAACTCTTCTGAAAGGGGATGGAAGAAGTCGCTCAACCTTTGTCCCTCCATCTGAGGCAAATGTTTCTCATACACACTGTGATACCTCAGGAGAACACACAAAAGTCATATTCCTCTCAGCCAGTCTCTGGAATGCCATTCCTCAGTTTGGTGGCCTTTCTTTGCCCCCTGTGTCTTCTCACACCAAGACATCCTTCTCTTAGAAATTACTGGGTCCAGGTAAAGTGAGAAGGTAGGTGTTGAGTGTTCCACTCATCAGCTTTGGGTTTCTTTAGTTCTGCTATATTCTCAAACCCCACCAGTATTCCAGCACAAAATACTGGCTATATAGTCTGGCATTTCTTGACTGCATCCTAATCTAGTGCAGGCTAATTCACAGATTTGAAAAGAAGAACAAACCACATGCACTCAGATCTAATTCAGTCTTTTGCTATTTTCATAAAACCAGTGTGTGATTCACGGAACACTAACTACATATTTTCTTTTGCTTCCACTCATTCTATGATCACTTATGGAAGTAATTTCCACCTAAGTCTTGCTTCCATGGCAGTGAATTTTCTGGTTTCCCTGTCTGACCCTTTGTTTGTGGTCTCCCAACACCCATCCATTACAAAAGCCAGATTCATGAGCCAAAACACAAGCTCCCCATGAGCCAGCATCCACTCTTCTATGATGGAACAATGAAGAAATGGATATATGTTTATTACTGCATCGGTGATCTGTCTTCAAGATTCCTTTACTTTAAATTCTGCACAATTTAGTCTTTTATTGAAGCTCAGCTTCATTACATTTATGGCATTTCTTTTAAATATTATTTCTGTTGAAGGAGAGAAGAAAGCGATGAGATCATCTGTGTAAAAGTATGACATTCTGAGGATGTCTTTATTGCTTTGAGATTAAAAAATAACCACAAAGAGAACCAAAATGTTTCATATTCCTACAGATATTTAATCATATTTTCATTCTGAGGGTCTCACATTCCCCAAAATCTCCTCTTCCTCGGTCTACCAATTATGAACTTGTCAATGTTGTAATTAATTTCAAGAGCATTTCAAGAGCATTTCCAGAGATGAAAAGTTTCTTGCCCCTTATGTAATTTTTACTTCTTCTATACTAGCTTTTTTTCATGGATCTTTTTCTAAATTTTTGACCTGAAATTGGTTATTTTAATAGATGAGTACCTTTAAGAAGATATGACGTTAATTATGTATTAAATTGTATTAAAAAGCAAGATTATTAATAATAAGGTAATGATAATGAGAAGATATTAATTTATTCCAAAGGCACAAAAGTCTGAATTAAATCTTATTTGAAAGTATTAATTAATGATTCTGCTGTTGCTAATATCTAGCCTACAAAGAGATATAATATTATGCAGTGCACAGGAAGTGATTAAATTAAAGGTATAAAATATTGATGTCTCCAGGCTCTTAACTGGTACTGCAGGTTAGAAATAAAACATGAAATGTTGAGGTTGATAATTGTAACCCAGATAATTTAGCAGAGAGATTTTGTTCCTCTTTACGGCCTCTGTTTTTCAGCCTGCTTTCTGATAGTTGCCTCAAGAAAGTGAACACAAATGTGAAGATGGTCATGAGTTAGTATGAGAGTGGGCTCCTGTTTTTTACAGGAAAACACTTCCCAAACAGGTAAACATATCAGCAAGATCTCACAGCCTTGAATTTGTGAGGTTTTTAAATAAACGGCGGGTAGTGACCAATTCAGTACTGAAATGATACAGCAGTGGTGCTCTGGGGCAGATGGACAAAAAACACTCATGATGCAGAAGAAGAGTGGAGTGGGTTATGGTAATTACACTGAGATGAAAATGGCTGTGTCACAATTCGAGGAAACATGATTTCTTTCCCAGCACTCTGTGATTGCAGCCCGGCACAGGGAGCAGCTCTGGCCCCAGCACTCTCCCAAATGGTGGCTGCTTTGGCTGGCACTGACTGACAGGAGGCTGGAAAAAAAGGATCAGAGGATTATTCTATTCACAGACATGTATCAGTAGACGTCTAAATTACTAAGGCTCTTCAACTCCCTTCCAGAGTCCATTTTTGGGGATTGGGAGGATCTTTGTGCATGCAAAGGGAGTCAAGATGTGATATGAGGAACGAGTTTAATCAAGACTTACAGTTCATCTGTATTTCAAAGGCATCTATTGCCACTTTCAAATTCAATGGAGTCCAGATCCTTAAAGATCAAGGCATTAATATTTTCCAGAATACAGGTTAAAGATTAAGTCTTATCTTGATTTGTAAAAAAACATATGGATAACAAAGTTCACATACACACTTGGCCTCTTTAAAAAAAAGAGATTTTATGAACTTACCTCCAATGTAAATGTGGTGTGTTTATGAAAACCAGATGTCATTCATGTGTATGTGATGAAACCTTCAGTTATGCATTAAGAGGCACCAGTAAAGGGTGAACACTTTGTCACTGATCTCAACAATATACTTCTGCAGCTTACCTGAGATTCAGGCTTTCATGCTTGTGGTCTTTACCAGCTGAGGATCTTCCATGTTTCTAGGATTCCATGACTTACTAATGCCTGTGAGGAATGCTGAGCCTGTTGCACTGTACCTGTAAAAATATGGATGCTTGTGCACACAATACATCTCTTCCTTTACATGGTTTTTCAGTCTCATTTTCAAATTATGTTGTATCACAGAGTGGCTTAGAAAGATAGCAAAAATTCTGTTACTGTTTGCACCTCATAGTTTTGTTACTGGGGCAACTAGAGACTTTTGCTATGGAAATGCTGCTTTCAGACTTTGAAATATTGGCAGTGCTGCACAGATTTATTCCAATTCTTAAATAAGTTTTGAAGATGAAACTGGAATTAATGAGTATGCTTTAAGAGAGAGCTGAAATACCTTGATGTAAAAAGCTAGACTAACTACAGCAGCAAATTAACAAAATGGCAGTAAAATGAACTTCCAAACATTTCAACATAAATAAGACTAACTGTCAGAAGGGGGAAAATCTGCATTAGTAATTTGCTGGACCAAGACTTCAAATGCAGATTGACGCCTTGAAACTGATGGCTCCTGAAATTTGGACATTGAAAGAACATGCAGAGTGTCACCTAGATCAAGACCTGCACAAAACTTTCATGATCCTTCTGTTTCATATTCCACCCTCCCCTCCCTTTTATTTTTTGTCTGATACTGATTTTTTATACACCATGATGAGTTAAGAACTGAATCTCAAAGTTCAGTTTCTCTCTGATGTGCTTTGACTGTGTGACAGAGCAGCAGTAGTAGCTTCAGAGCATCAGAACTGGAGTCCCAACTTGCTGGTATCACTGAAGTCCAGGCAGACCTCCTGCTGCCATCCTTCAGCTGCTGTTAGAGGTTTGCAAAGGGCATGTGCCAGTGGTCAGACACAGCAGAACTGTATGTGGTCCTCCTGAATCTTACTGGATTGCCAAAGTCTTTCCCAGGGTGCTGGCTTGGGACCCACAGTGCAGCTCTCTGCTGACATTTGCCATTACTCCGATTGCAGTGACTTCTCCTCCTTTTGAGGAATGAAATATTCAGTACAGAGGAATGAACAGAGGTGAGGGCTTTCACATTTTTTTCCCACATCATTTTCTCAATATGTTCCCACAAAAAAGGTGTCTTGACTTTAAATACAAGTTCTCTCTTAAACCACTGTTCAAACTGAGCTAAGACAAATCATAGGTATTTGAGGGGTTAGGAGAAAATAAGGAGTCATCCCATCTCAATTATTTTGAAAAGCAATGTGCTTAGTATCCACTTTCCGTTGTTGTCTTGAGTACAGCTGCTTCCATCACAGCTAGTCACCCTTGGACTTCCTGCAAAAACCAAACCAAGAAAACAGGCACCTTTATAGCTGTCACCTGGCCTATTTTATCTTTATTAGACTGCTTCAAAAGCGATTCTTTCTCTCCATGAACTAAACAGCCTAAATGACTGGCTCTATGCCTGGCATGCCTGCATTTAATGAGATGAATTCCAATGTTTCTGACATTTTTTGCCACGTAATGAAGACTCTCCTGATGGAACAGACACCAGTACCTGTTTGTCACCCACACTGCCATGAAGCATTGTGAGCAGGCAGTGGGAGGAAGTGATCACTCTCCGTGCTATTTCTGGACCAAAAAGGCATGCATTACTAGGAAAAGTGCAGTGGGATTTTTATCTTAGTAAGGATGGATGGGAAGGGGGGAAAGTCAGGCAGCCATGCATAAACAGAGGATTTGTGTCTCTGTCAACATCAGTCTGACCTTCTATCTCTCACCTTCTATGCTCATCAGAAAAACACACATGCAGAGAAGTCAAAATTGTAGAAAATTTAAAGCACAGCATGAAAATAACCTGAATGGTTATGAGAATTTCTCAGAAACATGGTTTCCAGAATTAAGATGCCTGTTGTTACCTATTCTTCCCTATACCTGTTGCTGTTCTCTGAAGTACCAAATGACATTGTTTCTCACTAGGTTTTCTCTCATATTTGCTGATTATTCATCAACAAAATTCTGTTTCTGAGTGTAAGTAACATGAAAGAAAGGATTTCTTGAGGCTTTTTTTTCGCAGCTCATAAGCTGGCCCAGCTACAAGTGAATCATTACCTCCTGGCTGGACACAACCCACCCGTGGCTTTTTCAGGAAGGCTTGGCAATTCCTTTGGGGAGGTAGATAAGAGAGAGCCTGCCACCTACTTGTAGTTGGGGATTTTCCTGGTATTTAGTCAACTCGCCAAAACTTCTAGGTTTTGTTTTGTCCAAAGTAAAAAATGTTCCAGAGGCTGGAGAGAACTGCTGTACTACTTAACATTAAGTGGAGTATTTTTCATGGAAAGGCAGAGAAGAATCATTTCCATAGTTTGTTTGCAGGGACAGGTCCTGAATGTCAGTGGTTTTGATTCCCAGCAGACTCTGACTCTAGGTTGCCACAGCCAATGGGAATTCTCTTGACATACTGAAATTAGTGTAGTTTAATAACATTCCAATTTTCAGAGACTTTTTTTATTCCCGAAATTTTTAAATCAGCCCCACATTCAAGTTTCGCTACTGGGCCATTGTGAATCAAGTGAAGTTTTCATTCAGTGGAGAATGCCTCCTGAGTTTCAAATGTGGGTTTCAAATACAAGAAGGTGAAATAGAAGCTTGGAAAAGATGACATTTTATGAAAACCTTTCTCTTTATTGTCCTAAAGTTGCAGCCAAAATCTAATTTGACAGAGAAATAGATGACTGGCTGATTGATCAATAGCCTGAAGATGCTTTTCCTGAAATTAATTCATCCAGACAGATTCTTCAGGGAATTCTCACACTAGGAGATAAATTGGATTGATGAATCTTGAAATGCTAATCACATTAAAATGATCTAGTTTAAATTTGTCCTCTGTCTTGTAGTTGCCCTAAGTGCCTGCAGACAGTAAATTGGGTGCCATATCTGAGCATTGGTGCAGTGCATGTCTGTGGTGTAGATAATGCAGAACAGATAGCATGGAAGACCCAGTCTGTGATTGGCACTCACATACCAAGACTAGAAGTGCATGGCTTAATTTAATAGTAATTGTGACAATAAATTAGTGACAGCAGGGATATTGTTCTGTTTCACATGTAGGAATTCCTGGCCTGCTACCAAAGTACTGATTAATATTCAGAAAGAAGCAACTGAGAAAGGAAGTGGTGGTTGTATTTTGTTATTCCTGATTCCTGCAGCATGTAAATGCCAAAGAGGAGAATCCTTCAGCTCCCTCTCAGAGATGCTGAATTCTGCTCTGACTCTTGCTCCAGGCTGGGGCCATTAACATGAGAAGGTGAGAGGAGCCATCAGGGAGCTCAGACACTCAGCCCCAAGGTGTGCTCAGTGGTGGAGACAGGCAGGAGGAGCTGGAGCTCTCTGAACCAAAAGGTTTCTCAGACCAGATGAACTAGACCATTGAAAGTGAAATCTAACTGGAACTGTGTCTGCTTCTCTTGATCGCAAGAAAAGATGAGCTGAGGCAAAACAGGTATTTTCAGTTCTATGTATTGACCAGCCATAGGTAACCAGACATGATGAAAGGAACTTGAGTCTGAATCTCAGAGATAGTCTCCACTTAAACAAATTGTTTGGCTCTGGCTCTTAAGCTTCTCTGATGCATCAAGAGGAATAAAACCTTGCCACATTCAAGTGCAAGCCTCAAGGAATGCCAGGATGAGCTTCCCCAAACCAGAAGAGCAACATGAGGTGAGAGACTGAGGGACTTTGCAAGAAAATAAAACCCCTAAAAGTGATAAACTCTTGTTGTACTTCAGTTAAGCTTTTAATGGAAGAGAGTTGCTGGCTCTGTGTTGTTTTAGAATCTAGGAGTGCTAATCCTAGTGTTTTGTTCAGGGAATTCAAGTCACTCATATTGGATTAGAAGATCTGTAGGGAATATTTTCGTGGTGGTACACGTAATTTTAAAAAGGTTAAATTACATGTTGTAATTTCAGGTAGATTCTCACTTGCATTTCCGTTATGACTGAACATAACCTGTGGAGGAGAATAGACCTGGAAAGCTTTATAATTGGTGACCCCAAGCAAACTGGCATCCTCTCCCTCCTCTGGGCAATCCCCTGGGGCTCATTCTCAAAAAGTGAATATCCCACAGGATATTTTATTTCAGTGTTCCTTTGTGAGCTTTTCCTCAGTGTATAGACTTGGCAGCCTGGAAAGTAAAGAAGTTGAGGAGTGGGAAGGACTCAGAGAACAGAGCAGAGGAACCAAATTTAAAACATTAAGTCTTAAATTTACTTTCTGACAGCCACGGCCACATCTGAGGGCAGGAAGCAGTGACTTCAGTCCTGGTATAAGCATTTAATGACCATATGTTCTCACAGTGTGAATTTTGTTCCCCTGGATGTCCAGAGGGAGATCTGGTTATATATACATTTCAGAGAGGGTGTAGTGAAGAAATGTGAAGTGTTTGGTGTGATATCCAGGCAGAAAACTGGAAGCAAATGTGCAGCGGGGGCAATTGCCTTTTAAAATAATTGTGTCAACAGCTGCTGTAATTTCTGTACTCCTGTACAGGTAGGGCATGGACCTACACTCACCCCCTTCTTGAGCAGTGCCCTAAAGAGGAGGCTGATGGGCAGAAACTGTTCACAGTCCCTGTCTGTCAAAAGACATAGTCAAAAAACCTTTGTTACAATTTTTGTTTAATTTTTCTCAGAAAAAGAAGCCAAATTTAGTAATGATAATAATTTTTGAGATTCTAATATTTTTGGACCCTGAATTTCAAAATGGAAAGGAAAGTAGACATTGTTGGCATCTTTCATTTTTCTTGTTCAACTAGCCATTAATTTGGAATATGCTACTCAAGGAATTTGAAAGGATTCACAAAAACACCTGTAGATGCACTATAATACAGTACCAAAATCCAAATGAACTGTTCCTAAGCAACTGCTGTTTGTACTGTTTGTCACAACCCTTTCAGTGATGCCTGAATCAGATACTGGTAACAGTTATTTTATATGACAGCAATTTAATATCCTAATACTTCCTCACCAAGGCTAAAATCACACACTAAGTGGACTATTACCAGACTCTTACTGTGCTAAGGTACATTTAAAAGATTGTATCTGTCTGTAGCAAAGATGTTGATAATTCCTTGTAATAGCATTTAGCAATTTATAATTGCTAAGTTCTTTCTGAATACCTTCTGTCATGTTCACGTAATCTCTATCAGAGATTTCCAAACAAAATTATTCATAAAGAGCCATAATTAATTGGAAGAAAGCCAGCTAGCTAAAACAAACACTATCATTAGCATCTCTGGCAAGCCCAAAAAATAGTCTCTAGAGATGCCACTGTCACAATGAATAAGCTTTCAAAATAGTATAGATGTATGCTGCATGTTAAAGGAATTATTTTGCCCAGTCCAAGACCTTGAGAACTTATATTAATGAAATTTAAGATGGACATGAACCTCTGGGGTGAGTCCAGAGGAAGCCATGAAGATGACCAGAAGGCTGGAGCACCTGCTCAAGAAGAAAGGCTGAGAGAGCTGGGGTTGTTCAGCCTGGAGAAGGCTCCAGGGAGACTTCAGAGAAGCTTCCAGTAACTAAAGGGGGCTACAGGAGAGCTGGAGCATGACAGGACAAGGGTGTGTGGCTTTAAACTGAAAGAGGGAAGGTTTAGATTGGTTATTAGAAAGAAATTCTTTACTAAGATGTTGGCAAAGCACTGGAATGGGTTGCTCAGAGGAATTGTGGATACCCCATCCGTGGAACTGTTCAAGGCTGGGTTAGAAGGGGGTTTGAGCAACCTGGTCCAGGGAAAGTTTTTTTCTCCCCGTGGCAGGGGTGTGGAATGAGATGATCTTTAAGGCCTCTTCCAACCCAAATGATTCAATGATTTTATGATTTTGTGATACTTAGAATACCATTTTGTGAAGCTAAGAGGACTACAACATTGCTGTTAGCTGTGTAACAGCTGACTCTGATTTAAGGACCAGGTCACAGGACTCATTGCCCAAAGTTCAAACAGAACCCAAATGCCACCTTAGCTCAGCTGAAAACTTCAGCTTTGGAGCACAACAAGAAGGAAGGAGTTTTCACTTATCTACCATTTTCCATCATTTCTATGTATGTGGGAAGACATGGAGTGTGGAAATTCAGTACTCAACATTTGAGTGTGCAAGTATTAGAATGTACTGCAGAGCCTCTAATCAGCCTTACCATATTTTCCTGTGATCTCTCTGAATTATGGGAAAGGGCATGCTCCTTAGATAAGCACATTACTGGTATTAATTGAGGAAACTAAAACCTTTCAGCAATCAAGAGACTATTTCATAGAAGAAACCCACAGGAAAAGAGTACAGATGGATGAGATGGAGGGTGCTATTCAAGGCTCCCTCAATTGAATCAAACATGCTTCATCAGTAACTTTTCTAATCAATAATGATACCAAAAATGTGTGTAATTCATCTTTTATTGTCATGGGCCAAATTTCTACTTCATCAGCAAAAGCCATAAGCAGAAAGTTATGGCTTCCTGATCCTTTCCCCAACACTGGCTTGTGAGCTGCTCTGGGCAGCCTTGGCACTGCTCATGAGTGCATCTGCTGGCCAGAGTCTCCTCTGGGAAATTCAGAGCTGTGGGTTAGCTAAGTGCACAGTTTTGTAACCACATTTCCTCTCTGCCCCTCCTTGTGCCCAACAGTGACTCTGCTTTTAGAGGAGATAAGAGGGAGTGGCAAAGCCTAGCTTAAGCTATTATACACAGAAATGAAGAAGTCATCTTCATGTGGCTCACTTGTAATGTCCTTAGGGTAAAAGACTTCCAGTCTTTTTTGTAGTGTATGTGATCTGTTAAGATGTATTAACAGTTTTGTAATATAAACAGTTAAGACCCTTACTATAACCTAGTATTGTAAAGAGATGCTTTCATGACACATTTTTTCTTTACTAAAAACTTTAACAATATTTTATATAATGGATATAAAGCAGTGAAAGAAGAAGGAGTCTTATTTGTAGTGTGTATGCTACTTAATAGAAATTGGAATGAAATAGATAATTTCTACTCTGCTAGATTGAATCTGAAATTCCTCCCAAACTCTGTATGTGTGTAGTGGAATTGCAGATATGTTTAAGATACTGATGGAAAATATAATACTTCTCTCCAGTTTTCTGATATACCAAAACAATCAAGTTTTGTGGAATATATGCCTGCAGTATGTAATGACATTTAGCATGATGCAGAAAAATTTGCATTTAACTGATTGGCTAAAGAGGGGGATAGGTGATTATGGGGGAACACTGTGAAGTGTTCCTGTCCTTAGTGAATTAAAAAAGTACAGGTCTGTGCTGACCTATGGGTGTGCACATTCCTCCTCAAATGCCAAGAGGAAGTGATAGCAGCAGTCCAGGGTAGTGCTAGAAGGGATTGCTTAGAAAGCCTGTTTTTACCATTGTTACCATTACATTACTGGGAAATGCAATCAAGCACCATCTCTTCCCATTTAAAAGGGATGCTAGTCTGAAATGTAACCATGGCAGCCATCAAGGAGTAAAACTGCTGGGGGAATGGATTGGTAGATGAGTTGTTCTGATTAGCAGACCTGTAAACAAAGGTTCATCAAAAGTCTGTTTTGTTTCTGTGCTGCTGTCAAGCCCTCATATAGAACTAAGAAATGGTGTAAAATATCAAAGGAGATTTTAAAATTTTTAAGATCTGTGTTTCATCTATTTCTGTGCAGCTTTGAAGATACACTGTTTTGATAATGCAGGCAATAAAAGCAACAGAGCTTTACCTCTGTGAATTGCTCCAAGGGAAGAGCTATTCACTATATGTTCACTTTCTCTTCATGCAATAGCTCATCAGCTGCACACTCTTTGATTTCCCAGTCAAGTTTAACCATTTCCTTGCCTTCTCCCTGCATGTAAGAACACTAAGCCCCTTTGGTAAAACTGTTGCTTCCTCTGCAGGTACAACTAGAATATGTATGAATAATCTGTACACTGTGACCTAATACTTTCCAATTCAAAATAAAAGTATTTCAGAATAGGTAGATAAGATTCCTTCAGCAGCTTCAAGAAGGTTTGACTAGCTAACCTTGGTGAATGTGGAAGTGTCAGAGTCACGTGGAGTACACGAACTGCACCCACCCTGAATTCTAAACTCCTCATTGCAGTCCTACACCATTGTCCCCCACATATGATTGAAAGAAAATCCACAGCAAGATGAATGATTTGCTGAGACTCATTCCCAGCCTGTACTGTGCTTCCTTCTTAGCAGTAAATTAAAAGTGGCTGATATCACTGTCAGTTTCTATGACAAGCCCTTAACTTCCATATTGCAAAAGTTAGAAGTATATTCTATTCACCTCCTGGTTTTATCCTGGGTGATAATACCATCCTTTTTCTCTGTTCTGCTTTGGAAACCACAGTCTAAGTGATATTACCCTGTCTAGTTCACTGATATGTTGGCATTGGAGCTGCCTTCCAAATGCATATTTCACTTAGATTTGTACTAAGCAGGGACCATTTTTTCAGGGTTACTGCCAGAATATTGTCAGATGAAAGCTGAGGGATCTGTAAATTTCCCTTGGGTTAGCAGGGGTAGATTGGCACATGGAGACTCAGAATTCATCTTAAATCTAAGATGCATCTTTCTCTCTCTCTCTCTCTCTCTCTCTTTCTCTCTCTCCTTCCTGAGACCTAAGAAGGCATAGAGTGTAACTCACCCAAAGACATAACTCCTTTAATTTTCAGAAATTGGGGATGTATCTTTCTAAGGGATCTGTGAGAGGGAACAGCAGGTCAACGTCTCTGTCCAAGTATTGCTAAGGAATGTAATGGAATGAGGAGATGTCTGAGGACAGATACTAGCACAAACAGTGGAACTACTGTGATGTATATTATTACACTGTTACTGTCCCTCTTCATTACCTTGTTTTGCTTAGGGCTCTTCAGGATGACTGTCTTGCAACTGTTGCTACACTGGTATCTTCTGCCAGAGTGAAAATCCCTACTGTGTCTGAAAAGACTTTCCTTTTCCAGTGAGAAATTGTGCTAAATGAGTTATCTTTCCAACACAAGAAATGTTACTGGACATCTGATGACTTAGATTTGCTTTGCTCTAGAGAATTTTGCTTAGTCAATGAAAACATTTAGACTGTGACCTTCCTCTGTAGTGTATCTTGGTGTTTTGATTTTAACCTACTGATAAGAATTAAAGGTCTCCATACTTTTATAGGGAGATGGGAAGTAAGAAATAGTTTATACTCTGCTCTTGCCAATAGAAAATGAAAAGAGTGAGAATTTGATTCTTCTGATCTCAACTGAACCACTTTGCATCTGGACTACAGAAAAGTGAAATAATCAGTATCTTATGTCATCTTTTCCCCTAGCTGAAACTGGTGAAGAATGATAAAGCAGCTATATTCCTGCCCTGGAAGAGGAATTCAGCTCTTCAGTTGGCCCTTTACATACTGGCATACCTTGCTCCTAATAGCGCCTATACCACAGCTTGAAATTCTGGCAGTGACTGAAAACTACACATTAATGAACCTTTGATAAAAATTGTCACACAGATCTGCTATTGATATTCAAAGAGCCAAAAACATGTCAGGAACTATTTAATGGCAGTAGCTTTTCAAGGATTAGGAGAAAATGTTAAATACACTGGGTAAAAACTCATCTGGTAGGAGGTCATAGTCATGAAAAGCTTTTTTCAATAGTAGAATATAATAAAGATGTAAGATCGAAGTGAAATGTTACTAGAACTATGATCTTTGATCTCTGTCTCCTGGGGCATCATTCACATCATTGTAGTTATTCTAGTCAAGTGTGCTTTGTTTCATTTTTCTTTCTTTTCATCTACAAAGGAGGAAAAACTCTAACTAAAAATTTCAGCTCTGTAATGAGAAATGAAGTGTGCAAGCACTTGTACTCTGAGATCCAAATGTATCAGACTGCAAAGTGAATTCACCTTTAGAAAACCAATTTAAATACAAATTAAGGTCATAATTTATGAATTTCATATGCAATAGTAGTATTGTTTTCTATTGAAGTCTACTAATCACTCTGTAAAGAGTGAAAACAGGACTTTCCAAATGAAAGTGGTCATAAAAGAGAGAAGGCTGTTTTGCTTTTTTTTCAAACCAGAAATCAGTTAAGAACTTAATTAAATATTTATATTAGCCCTACTTAAATTTTCTTTTCTTTTCTTTTCTTTTCTTTTCTTTTCTTTTCTTTTCTTTTCTTTTCTTTTCTTTTCTTTTCTTTTCTTTTCTTTTCTTTTCTTTTCTTTTCTTTTCTTTTCTTTTCTTTTCTTTTCTTTTCTTTTCTTTTCTTTTCTTTTCTTTTCTTTTCTTTTCTTTTCTTATAGGAAGACATTCCATTATAGGTAATCTGTAATTCACTCATGAATGCTGGTTTCTAGGAAATGTACCACAATAGTAAAATTCCATAAAACTATTGTTTATTTTATAAAACCATGTAACAAGCAGATACCTGCATATAATATATATATATTCTGTCCTCTCAGATGCTGTGATTAGTGTTTGATGCATACTAATGAATATTTTAATTCATAATATATATATATGTAGATGTGTATATATATATATACATGAGTTAATGAGAAACATGATAGTCATAACCCATCAGATATATATGGCAGGTATCAATTTGCATTAGACTTTGCTCCTAGTGGTTTCTTGCCTCACAATTAGATCAATTCCTTGCCCAGAAATGTTTTGCCTTGTATCAGTGAGCAGGGGAATGGCACAAGGGATCGGCATCGACATTGAGCAGCAGAGGTTTCACCAGCACAGCAGAGGAGCCTCAGGCATGGAACCTTTCAAAACCTGAAATTAACAGCCGAGGTCTCATTCACTGATTTTTGGCCTGTAGGAAGGACAGCAGAGTCAGTGATTCCTGTGGGATATCTGCTCTGGGAAGGGCTGAACTTAGCAAGGCTGGCTCCATTGACCGGACCTGGCTTCATGCTGGGAAACAGAATGGCTGTTCTGGGTCAGACCAGCCTCTCTCCAAATTAGAAGCTTGACTCCATCACTGATTTTAACCTTGAGAGAAGGTCAAAGAAGAGCTGTAAAGGACAACAGCAGGACTAACATAGCCCATGGCATGCCTTCTTCTAGTCTTTTATATTTGGAGGTGTCCCTAATGAGGCAGATCACAAAGACTTTGATTGTTTGAGGCTGTCTTTTCAAAATCCTTAAAAAAAAAATACTTAAGGATATTGTTTCTGAGAAAAACACAGAAGTATTTTGTCATGTAAGATATATTCTTAAATGTAATTGCAGTTGACAGAACTCCCCCACCCATAAAACAGGCAGAAGTCAATTTCAAATCTGGAAACTGTGAAGAGAAAAAATTTCTGAAGAGTGTGACTTAATTATCTATGCTAGAGGGGAATTTAGTAGGTGAATGGAATTCATTATAACAGTCCAGAATACAGATGACCCCCTTCTCCCTTGTGCCCCTCCCACACAACCTCAGGGGTGTCTGTGTGACTTTTGATCTCTGAAACACCCTGTGTGCCAACACTTTTTACATCATTTAAATGTTCCATTGTTTATTTTCAATTAAAGGTTTTGCAGCTTTGAGAGTGCTTCTGAGGGCTCAAGTGCTCTTTTCCCCCTTATATAACAGGCAGAGCAGCAGTTTTCACTTTGCTGTCTGTGACCTGTACTTTTCTGTGTGTGTGTGTTTGCTTGTGCAGTTTGGAGGTCATGGAAAATACAAATGTAAAAACTTTTATTATGATGCAATTTCTCTAATTCATTCTGTTCTTTGGTAGTCAGTATCACATTCTATACAAAAATAATTTTGGAAATAATACTTTCAAAGAATTCTGACACAGAATTATGACATTTCTATGTGTTAAGGATAACAATAATCACCTAACAGAGGATTTATTTTTTTTTAAATGTTCTGAACTGAAGTAAGACTTGTTCATTTTTTCTGTTTCCATTGTTATTTTCTCAAGCTTCAAATAGACATAAAAAAAACAAGCATGCAAAAACTCCTTTTACTCACAAAAGGGCTTTCAAAGTTCTTGAGGAAAGCAAGAAATAATTCATTGAAAGTCCTTTATGATTACAGAAACCTTTGAAACTTCAGGATGACTGCAACTCTCATAGCTGAGGTGGAAAAACAGAGTTTAAACCTTGACATCTGCAGAAGATTGGAAAGCATTTGGTTGCTAAGATGTCATATAATTTTAAATTTGCTATATAAAAATACTTTGAAAAATTTCAGATAATTTTATATAAAATATTTTATCAATTTACAAAGTTGGTTTTGTTATTTGCCCTGCTTTTGTTGATTTGAAATGTTAGCATCAACTGCAAATATAAACATTTTAAGTATGCTTCTAAAACATCAGAGTTTATGCCTGAAAATGCATGTTCATCCATGTTTGTACGTGTGGGCCATCCCATGAAAATCAATGGGAAATATGTAAATATCATGCAAAGTTTGTCATCAGTTTCAGCTTTCCTCAGAAATCTATTTCCTTTACCCCATTTTTACACTAAAGGCTAAGAACAGCCTATCAGCAAATTCAGTGCAAATCCAAAATAATTCTCCCAAATCCACTGGAATCATCTGGGATTTACACCAGAGCATTCAGGAAATGGCAGCACTTTGGCAGTGCCCATGGCAGGAGAAGCCCTCATGCAGGGCTCAGGGAAAATCCAGGAGTGAAGGTGGGCACTCAGCTGGGTGCCAGGTCCTGGGATGGGTCTGTGCCTCCAGCACAACCCTGGGGGCTGCTGCTGATGAGCAAAGGCAGCAGACTGTGCTCCCAACATCCTCTGCCTAAGGAAAATACTGCAACAGCAAATTTCCCTGATAAACTGCAAGGAAATAATGCCATCAATAAACTTGAAATACTCTGATGCAAGGTCTGCTCCACATTCTTTCTCCAGTCTGGCTATATAGTGACATCAGCAAGGAGCTCAGACTTTATAGCTGTTCATTTGTCACCATGACCACAACACCCCTCCCAGGCAGTGTAGTTTATGTAGCACAAACTGGGTCCCCAAGGTGATGGGTGACAGTCTGACAAGTGATTCAGATAACAGTGTGAGATTGAAGAGAGGAAAAACAGGATCACATCCCAAAAATTTCTGCCCCAAGAAAGAATCCAGCAAATGGTAACAGAGAGAAAAAATTTGCAGTGATCTAATATTCTTATTATGTTATGATTATCTGCAGAGCTCGAGCTCTGCAGTCTTTCCCTCTTTCTCTTGACCTAATCTATGTGGGCATTTCTATTATGTGTGTCAGCACAGCGTCTGAATGTCTTCTAAGCAAGAAGAAACAGTAACTCTTTTTTCTCCCATCAACAAAATATGGACTTAATCTCAGCTAGCATGAAGTCTTCTAAAAATGTCAGTGTGCCGAGAAGGGGAGCATGGAAATTTATCATGGATAAAACACCTCATTCCCCAGTCTGCTTTCTGCTCTATTTATGCTTTGCTTTGAGTCTCTCTGTGACGATGGGAACGAGCTGATATCTGTGGTATTTATAGGGTATTTATATAAGGAATGGTTCTTTAAGTATAGCAACAAGGTTAAGTGTGATGTAGCAACTCAAAAAGTGCTTTTGACAGCCGAGTATCCCCTCCCAGAAAAGCATTGTCTGCTTTATTTTTATTGCAAAGGCCACTTAAATGTAAGATGCTTAGCAATACGGCTTGCAGCACTAGGTCTGTCATACACAGAAAGACACACAGTGACCAGAAGTGACAAAATAATCACAAGTCATTGTGTAACAGATGTTTTAGTCACGTTTTATATGATGCACAACTCTTTTTTAATTGTTCACAATAAGTTGCCCAGCCTTGACAATGCTTTGATTAAAGTTTTACCTCAGTCAGCCCCTGCTCTGCCGCTGGCCAGAGTGACAGGGTGGAGCTCTCTTACCTCCATTCACATTTCCAAATGAATGAAGCTGTCAACAATGTTCTGTTTGCACCTTCATTGAACAGAGAAAGACACAGAGAGGCAACGTGTAAAGGTCCTCATAATTGTAGGAAAATATATTTTATGCTCATACTTCATACTAGTAATTCAAATTGTCACACTGTATACTTTAAGTACGAGACAGGAAGGAGCTTGTTCACTGTGAGTTTTTCTTTTTTTCTCAGAACAGTCCTTTGAAACCTTATTTGCATTGAAAATTGTTATTGAAAAGCTGATTGTCATGTCAGGGTTCCTATTCTACTCAGAGGATGTAATTTTGCTTTGAAAATTGGTCTCTCATCTTGAATGAGCAAATAAGCATCCTGGTGGATACCAATTAGATGAACTTTTGTATCCCAAGTAGAACTGCTGAGAGCAATTTTGATGGACTGAATTTGCATCTGAATATGCTTTCAACTGATCTAAAACACATTGTAAAATCAGATTGATCTCTCCAGAGTTCCTTCAATGGAAAAAATTCCAGTAATGTAATTTTATTTGGAAAGATTCAGAGCAAGATATTTGGATTTCTGTTTAGTTCCTAAGACTTTTCTTTTTCTTTTAACTGCCCAAATAACATATCTTAAGAAGTCAGTATGAAAGTATTTCAGCTTTTCTGAAAGTAAACATTGAGAATGGTTCCAGCTTTTTGTTTCTCTGCTTTTGAGACTTATCTTCAAAGAAAAAATCTGTAACCCTGATTCCTATTAGAATAAAGTCAAGCACTGAAATCCTGAAATTCTTTTGAAAAACAACTTCCATTCTCAGACTTAATCTGTAGAGGGAGAAGCATTGATTGCTTAAAATATTTCCAGCTGCATTAGTCTAAATCAGGAATTTAAAAATATTTTTGATAGATGCTGCTTTGCTAATGGCAGCCCTGGGTATAATCACTGACAGGAATAGCTCTGATTGCTGGTATCAGGCAAAAGCACTTCCAGCTCTGACTGTCTGTCTATCTTTCAGACACTGCTTCCATAGCATTATGATTTATGTTATGATCCCAGAACTACTGAGATTTGTACCAGGGTTTTTGAGCTCTAGAGTGTGTACTAGCCTGGACTTTCATTGTCTCCCTACATCTGAGGCTGATGTTAAGGGAATTCTAAGTAGATTCAGGGAAACTATTTTTGGGAGAAGCTGTTGATCACAATCATTCCATGAGCAGGCAGGATTGGTGTGCACTTTTAAAATCTGTTCCTCTGCATCCTAAACATCCCAGGCTACAGTAAAAGTGCATAATTACTTCATCTTGTCTTTAGACAAATGATATGCCAGTCTTTTGCAGTAAAAATACTTTTTTTCTCAGCTCCATAGAGCTACAGATTGGTGCAATTGATGTACTGCTGTCATTCTTGTTCATCTGGACTCACAAAAATACTCCAACTTGTTCTTTTGAAGCAACTATCAGGGAAGATGAAAGGAGCTGTGCTGCCTCTAAAAACTCTTGTGAATTGATCATTCTGCTTGGATTTAAAAGATCAGTTTCAACAGTGGTAGGCATTGCAACATAAGGACAGATGGTGGCAGTGCTCTGTGATAAGGGATCACACCAACTGAGCCAAGGTCATCCAAGACATCACTCTTATGTAGCTCCTGAAATCTAAAATAAAATCCTGTGTTACTGTGAGGTGTTAATGCCAGCAATCACTAAAGGAAAGACACCTTAATGAACATATAGACAGTCTCCTGTTCTTAAAAGTAACAATGGTAAAATTAACATGCTTCACTGAAACAGGGAGAATGAGCAGGAGATGCCTCTCTTCCTTCAACAGTCTCCTCGATGTCAAAGTTATTTATCTAAAGCATTTCCTACATGACTAACCTCATGACAGTGCTAAATCTGAGGGAAGCCCTGATTAAGATATTTGATGACAACTTCTGTTTCATGTATCAGGACAAACACAACTAACCAGTCATTTGAAATTAGCAACCAGAGGCCAAGGTGGAGGAGTCATTCCCTGGAAGCCTTTTCCTGTGTTGGGCTGCAAAGATCAGCTCTGCAACCTGGACTCTCCTGACAGTGTCCATCCTGAGATGGTCCACGGCCCCCATAGGCTCAGTTCCCAGCCCCAGCCTCCCTGCTCTGATGGAGTTTTCAAGAGATGGAGTGTAACACTGCTCCCAAGAGCTGAGCTGCTTTTACTGTTTCCCATAGCACCTGTGTGCACTCAGGAGAAATGAGGAGGAAGGAGCAATGTCCTTCCTAGGTTTTTGCTTTTCCTTTTGAAGGGAGACATTTCTTCAGTCACCACCTTTGCTATTCTCCTGTGCTCCTGTGCTCTGAGCTGTCTCTTTGTAGCCAAAATGAGGCTGAATTTATTAGATGCTCTGCTCAGCCACTCAGTTTGTACTGTGATGAATGCTGCTGTGGGCAGACGATGTAATGGCAGGGAGCCTTTGAAGAGCCTGCAAGGGAGGGAGGAGGGAGAACAGTGTCATCTTGACATCTCAAAAGCCCATCAGTTTCCAGGAATAAAGATCACCCAGATCCATTCCCCACCCTTCCAGACAAAGCCCTGGCCTGTGCTGCTTTCTAAATGACAACCCCACATCCCTCACAGTGGTTACATAAAGACCTGATGCACACAAAGGCAGGTCTGTGTTTATAGTGGCAGCCAGACAAACTCATAAACAATACCTCTCCCAACAACACAAATTCATACAAAATCCCAGTCTTCAGTGAGCTGGAAGATAAACATGAATCTGTGTTTTTCTTTTAAATAGAAAATTCTACAGCAAAGGATGGCTTTATCACTTTAAATGCCTGCTTCACAATTTTGGGGGATAAAGTTTGGATCCTTATTATAGGTTATTAGAAGCACAAGAAACACTTTGCTACAGCTAAGAAAAGCTTTCAGATGATTATGAGTTTAAAGCTTCATGTTGTATATGCTGCTGAGTTAGCAGCCTCCTAACTGTGCTGTATTTTTTATAGCTGCAGAAAATGGCATGTTGCACTTGGATTGTTTGGGAGGTAATATATATTGCATACAGATGGAGAGATTGGGAATTCTTACCCCCAGGAGAGCTCTGTGAAACGGAATGTATCAAAAGCAACCCTTAAACTTTGCATATGCTAATATCAAGATGATTGCATGAGTGCACACATGCACATTTTGACACATCACTGTTCTGACTTATGTCCAGTGGCAGATCTTCATCCTGTCAACCAAGATTGCTTCAGCCATTTCTTTTCCAGAGAGACCTGGCTGAACATCTTCATCTCACTGGTAGTCAGCTAAGGGTTACATAATTTCCAGAGACTTTATAATCAGTGCTAGGTATAGCCAACTATAATAAGATGATTATAGTCAGCAAAATTATCCTGGTCATCTTGCCCCTATGAAAAATGGGAAAAAAGAAATCCTTTCCAGAAGGTCCAAAAGCCTTTGGATTGCTGGTCACAAGGTAAGAAGGGAAACATTATCCTGATGCAGTACTTGAGTTTCCTTTTGTTGGTGGTCAGCTGGTGTTGGGGACTTGGCCTTCTCCTCTGACAACAAAAAGGGTTACTGGAAATATTCATACAGATTTTTGGAAAAATGAATTGGGGATGTGAATCAGTCTCACTCAAGGCTGCAAGCTTCTCTGGGAAATGCTGTAGGCAAGTCCATTCTACAGTACATGGCATTTTTTCCCTCTCATCAAACAATAAAGTATAAAAGGTTTCCCTGCAAATCACTTTCCTCAGAGGAACAAAGTGAAGCTGATGAACCTGGGAAAAGAAAACTCTGTGTTAGCAATACAGAATCTATTTATGAGGAGCCTTCTGTTTCAGCCTGCCAGATTGAACAGTCATTATTAATCCCATTTCACAGAACTGATTACATTAACATTATTCTTTTGTATTGTACAATACTCTATAACACTGAAACCTTGAGGAGGTAGAAGCTGAACAGGTAGACTAACAAGAAGAATCCATTACTCTGTAAGCTAAAAACATCTGGCTTGTGGCAGCTTCAACCTGAGCAGGAAAGATCCACTTGCTAATAAACTATCTAGAGAGAAGGAGAAGGAGGGAGAGAACAGACTGAACCTTCTATAAGATGCCAAGTGGAAGTTTTTTCTTGGCTAACATTTTTTCACTCGTGACGACTCTCACCTGCTAGAACCCGGAATGCAGAGAATATTTCTCTGCATGTTTTATAGGATCAAAACCCTCTGACAAATTCTACTTTTAACCTTTGTCCATGGAAAGGGCTTCCTAGGCTTTGGGATGAGACAGAACTTTCAAGAATGCAAATTAGATAGTAGCATAATATGTAATTTATCACAGGGTGAGAAATGTAGATTTTTGAGTTTGTTAGAATGGTAAGTAGATGAAGACAAGATGGAGGATCCTTGTCATTTTTAGGCTTCTTCCTCCTTCTTCATCTACTCCATATTCTGCAGTATTGGTGGCACAGGTTGATTGGTCGGAATTTGCCACAGTGCAGTGTTATGTGAATAGAAGTTTAATTAGTAATTGGTAGAAAAGTAGAAATATTGTACATTTTTAGTGATAATTTGGCAAATTATCTTTAAGAGAACCTTGATTGTGTTAGAGGCTTTTTTATGTCCTTTCCCCTCCACCCTAGGCTGGTGTTAAGCCTGGTGTGCAGAAATTGCTGATAAGGAAAGAATAAACAACCTGGAGAATGAGAACAACCAAGAGTCCTGTTTGTTTTTTGCTTAACAAGAACTTAATGAAAAGGCCTTCCCTATCAGGGAAGAGACATGTGGGAGAGGTAGAACTCCTACACTCACCCATTTCCAGTTGAAAGCAGCTGCTTCCCCAGGATGATCTGCAGCTTTCCCAACTTTCCTCTCTTGGCCTCATGTCTGTCAGAATTTGATATAAAAGCTTGCACTAAAGGATTCCCAGTAAGCCTTTTTTGTTTTTTGTTGGTTATGAAAATATTCTTGCAAAAATCTGTAAAGATATTACACATTCTTTTACCTCAGAAATGTGTTTTCTGTGATACCTTTTTTTCAATATTTCTTTATGACCACTCAGGGTGCATATTTTTTACTTATTTTGATTGCATATATAAATTTCAAGATATATTGTTATTCTCTGCCATTAGGTGGATGTTATTTGACTTTAGCATTCAGTTAATGGAAATGGAAACATTGAGGGGCATTTGGACTTTTGGCAATTTTGCTTATTTTCACAAATTCTATTATATACCACTCTTGTTGCAGAACTCATTTCTGAAGAAAGTAATGTTTCAGCTTCCAATTCTATCAACTACTAAATACTCCCAGTAAAGTGCTCAAGTCCTTCCACAGTGGACCTACATAACAAGGTCTTTTTTTGTATCAGATTCTCCTTCAGAGAGGTGTCTGGATTCCCACTTATGTTTAGAAAAGTCAATCTCTGCAGCAATAGCTTCTCTACCGGATTTCCTATTGACTATCCTGGGCTTTTTCTGCTGTATGCTGAATCTTGGTAGCTTGTGCTCACTTGCTGAACTCTTCCCTCTCACTTTGTAGGAAACTTTGCCACTATAATTAGGAGAGTGAATTTTGCTTCATAATCTGCTTTTCTGGGTCTAAACCCCTTAACCCTGGGTAAACTGCAGCATTCCCCAGCACCCAGGTCTGGATCTCTGTCTGAACTACCTGGATTTGAGAGCCCCCACCTTATTTTATGTTCTTAAGAACCAAGAAATCAAAAAGAAAAGGCTACCTCTAAATATGCCATACTTTAAAATTACTGAGTCTCTTTGCGTTTTGCTTTCTACTTCTTACTCCTTCTCAATCCATCTGTTGGATCTGTACCAGCAGACAGAACCATGTGACTTGCACCACAGGATGAAATGGCTTTAAATGGCAATGTGGCACTAGTACAGCAATAACATCTCAGCAGCAGACACTGTGAGATTAATGTCACAAATAGCAAGTGGATGTTTGATATCTTTACCTCCAGGATTCATTGGGCTTGTAAATCTGTAGGGGCTCAGCTGGGTTCTCAGTTGTTACAGATCACAGAAATAATGTAAACAGGCATTTACTGGGGCCTCGTGGAGCTGAAAAGTCTGTGTTTGCTTGAACAGTCTTCATAAAAAGTAGAAGTCTTGTTATAATATAAACACAAATGTATATGTATATAAACATAGTTTTATGGAAGAAAATTTAATAAGCCTAAATTCAGTTGCAGAAGTTAAAAGCAACTGCATATTAAATATTGAAAGGAGAAAGCATAAACTCCTTCATACTTGTGAGCTCAGAGATGGCAATCAAATAATTTGGGCATAATTCTTCACTGTTCTCGTCAGCCTGAACAAAAATATAAATGACAACAGCAAAATGTCTGTACCTGTGCAGCCCCTGAGCTGGGAGAACTGAGTGTTTATTAGCAGATTCTGAGGGTTTTTTGGGTGCCACTTGTCAGCTGGTGCCCACAGACCCCACTGTGTCCCTAAATCAAACAGAACCCACACGTCTGGCAGGGTCTAGCCCTTAATGATGGGGCTACTGCTGCTCTCTGCTGGTGCAGAGTCAGACTTAGGAAAACACTGCTGAACCAAACCAACTCAGAAAACAAATGCTGCTGCCTGGAGCTGAGCAAAGAGAGGACATTCCCCACCAGCTAGGTCTGACATTTTCAGTCTTTCTTTTTTCTTTCTGTTTTTAATAGGTGCTGGTATATCTTCACACTTGACAAGGGAAATATTTAGGATCTATCTATTTCAAAGGAACGAGTTGTTTTTTTCTGAACTTCGAAACTTTTCTGTTATAATATGCAAAAAAAAAAAAAAA
>VZTB01009515.1:1463590-1546093 GCA_013397245.1 Thryothorus ludovicianus
TCCCCAAAATCCAAAGAAAAGATTTCCCAAAAAATCCACTACTATTTTGAGAGGGAGAAAATTATTTTGTCTGGAAACTTACCTGCCCTTCATTTAATTCTCTTTCCTCTGAGTCTGGCCACTTTCACCTTCTTTCCATAGCTCCTATTCTCTGAAGCCCCAAAACTGTTGTACAGATATTTTCTCTACCTCATGTCATTTTTCAGAAGGATATTTATTTAGAAATTCAGATTACTTATAGTGTGAAAAACGCTGTCTGAGGAAGAGCTCTGATAAACAAATGATTGTTTATTACAAAGAAGATGTCTAAAGTAAGTTATAAAGATGTAGATGTCATTTTACTTTCATGAAAGTTCTACTTGCTATCTCTATTTTCCTAATAGCTTTTTTTTTTTTTTCTGATGGAAGAACATTAGAGTAAACAACAAGACACATTATTCAATGGTCATTATTCCCGTGTAAATTCAAAAACAGAAAAGAGACAAGAAAGTAAACCTAGTCATTTCCACACACATATACATAAAAATAGAGTGGGAATTTTCAAAGAGCCAGCATAAAAACTAACTATTAATTGCTGTTCTACTACAACATAAAAGGAGCATCAGCTTACAGCAGTTTATATTGGTTTTTCAAAAATAACACAATAAGTTATAAAAAAAAATAAATCAAAGTAATCATGAGGAAATGTATCCCCTGTAGTACATCATGTTTTTGATGTTATGCAAGACAACCCACTAACATTTAATTTGCAGTGAGCTCTGACCAAAACTCAGTATCATGACATCTATATGGTGGGTGTAGCTTGCAAGCCAAATAACTGCCTGCTTTACAGGGGAAAAAATACACTTAAGAGAGACATTAAGGCTTCCTTTTTCAAATCTCTATTTCTAACTGGAATGAACATGATGTCCCCTTAAGCTGTAGCTCTTTACCACAGCTTCTATCAACACACACAACTTGTAAAAATATCCTCAGATATACTATGTTCTTTCCCCTCATAAACTAAATAGAGTATCAGTCTATCTCACTCCTCTCTACACATCTTGCTATCACAAAACCACCCACTGAACAGTCCTGCTAAGTAGCAAGTTGTAGTTTAGTATCTTTTGAGTAAGATGTGAATGCCTCTCATAGCTGAATAATTTCATTTTACAGCTCCCTGCTCCTGTGTGGACAGGATTTGCACTCAGGGGTAAGCAGAGCTAACAGGTTTGATCGATGTGTGTGCAGCATGCAAGTGCCCTTTGATCTTAGGCCTCAGAGGATCCTCATATGTGCTACTTCAGAATTTGTGATTTGCTTTTAAGGGGTTGTAGCAAGGATAAGGAGCTTTCACAATACCCATCCTCAGAGTCTCACTGTCCTGTGATTTATATGCCATTCCTGTGCTTTTAAAATGTTTCAGAAAAGGACTGTATTTATGGCAGGTTTTTTATGATGTTACAGAAAGTCATCTCAGAGCATGTAATGCATCATATAGGTACTCTTTGTAAGAAGGGTAAATTACCTTTTTTTGAATGTCTTGCTACTTTCATTCACATTTATGAGATTTATATGTCCCAGTGGATGAAAGAATGGACTGCAGAGATTTTAATTCAATCTCTTAGGACAAGTGGCTGACTCAGAGTTGAGAGGGAGCACGACCTTTCCTCATCAGTTTTCTCTTAGAGCCAATGTAGAAAATCTTGTAATCCTCGGTGAGGAAAAATAAAGCTTTGTTGTTTCTTGAGTGAACTTTCTGGCCATTTTGTCCCCAGTACATCTGGTGTGCATAGAACAGGTTTCAAACTGTTGGAGACACCCTTTATTCATCATTCTCAGCTTACCAGCTTAGGGACCAACTTAGATTCTAGCTAAGGCCAAAATTGCAGTTCAGGTTAGGGATTGGAATGTTTCCTATTATTTAGTGCCTTTTCTAGTACACACACATTTTTGGGAAGATTTTCAGAAACCTCTGGCTATCTTTTCTCTGGAAGTCATGTTTCCATCTCATCTCAAAAATTTCTTTTCCTTGTGAAAAATTCCTGTTTTTAACAACAAAGTGTGTACATAGGGAGAAAAGGATAAAAGTCACCATGTACTAAACCCACATGGCAGATGTCACAGTCTTCACTCTCCTTCCTCTCCACCAATATTGCTTATTCACCATAATCCTCCTCACCCCTCATTTTTCAGCCCTTCCAAGGAATTCAGGCCAAGTTCAAGTTGCTGCAGGACTATACAGGGTCAGGCTTCAGTGCTGGGTGGGTGCAGATTTGGCACTGCTGACCACGGGTGGGTGTCTGAATCCAGACACTCAGTGACTCCAAAAGGTGCATTCAGAAATTCTTAATGACCTTAAAGGATTAGCCAGGATTGAGAGGAAAATGATCCTACTTGCTCTCTGGGGTAACTCAGTCCAAGCAGAAGGAGGTGACTGAATTTCACCCCACTCAGTAAGAGCTGCCACCCTTGGGCCCTTTCCCTGCCTCCTTCTGTGCTGTCTGTAGGAAGAAGTCAGAGGCACCATGAGACCACACTCCTGGGCATGGCTTGGCTGCTGTTCCTGCCTGCCCTGGGGCTGTGGGTGGCAGCAGCAACCTCTGGAATGGGATTATTTGGGATATGGGCACAGGGTTAAATGTCTGCAGTGCTGCAGGCACCCATCCCAGCCGAGCTCCCTGTGGTGCCACGGGGACATGGAGCTGCTGACGGGGCTGCGGGAGGTGCTGAGCACCCCGACCTGTGCTGTGTCCCCAACTTGTCCCTCGGCACCCTGGGCTCCTGGAGACACTGCCTGCAGCCCCTTCTCTCGAAGGATCATGAGCTGAAAACTCAATCCTGTCACTGGACACGCTTAGACCTCCCAAACTTTTTCCCCTTGAGCTGAAAACTCAATCTGTAAAGTCTTACCTGTGTGACCTTGAGGCTGTGGTGTCGAGCCAGTTTGACTTCTCAGGCATTTTCTTGAAGAATATGTTTGAGATAAGTTTATTAATGGATTTTTTTCTTAAAGACCTTGGCTTTTATTATGCCATGAAGGCATCGGGAATTAATGTTGATGTCATCATAGTTCAAATTATTTATTTCAAATTAGATTTATTGCAGGAAATGAATCCAGAATCCTTACCACTGGAAATCCATTACTTTCAATACAAACAAGAAATTAATCAAGTGAAGCACTTCAAGTGACGCATCAGCAGAAATCCAGGCAATGCAAAATGTATTTTGCCTCTCCATTTCTCACTTCTTTTGGGAGACCTACACACTCTGATGCCCTGTTCATGAGGATGGCTTGCAGGATGCTGCTGTTCATTGGCCAAGTTCCCTGTTCTAATTAGATTAACCAGAACACGGAATACATGGTGAAAATTAGGTTGAAATATATTAAAAAAAAAAAAAAAGAAAAAGGCAGAAAGAAACCCTTCATCAACAGTTCTATTTTAAAAGTGAGAGTTATTTCAAGGCCAAATTTCAAATTTCAGTTGAATATTTTTAGAACTCTATCATGCTCTAACTTCAGCTGGCAAATAAGTACCACACAGCTGCTTGCTCACACACACACACACCAAAACCTGCAGTGGGATGAGGAAGAGAATGAGGAAAAAGTAAAATCTGTGGGTTGATATTAAAATAGTTTAATAACTGAAAAAATTGAAATATAATAATAATAGAAATGATAGTAACAGTAATAATAGTAAGAAAAATGAAAAAGAGAGAGATGAATAAAACCTAGGGAAACCAAGGGATGCTCAACACAGCTGCTCACTGCCTGCTAGCCCAACCCTGAGCAGTGATCAAACCTTCCTGGCCAACCACTCCCAGTTTCTTTACTGAGCAGGATGTTCTGTGTTATGGAATATCCCTTTGGCCAGTTCAGGCCAGCTCTCCTTGCCATGCATCTTGTGGCATCTCTCACTGGCAGAGCATGAGATGCTGTTTAGTCCTTGATGTAGGATCAGCACTACTGAGCAACAACTAAACCATCAATGTGCTATCATTATTCTTACACTAAATGCTAGATTCAGCACTGTGACAGCTACTAGGAAACAAATTAACTCTATCTCAGCTGAAAACAGGACAAAGTCTCATTCTATTTAAAATAGTCAAACATTTCCTGTAGTTAGTCACAACTAATCAACAGGAGTTAGGGGAGAGCAGTTCTGCATCATTAAGATCTTTGTATAGAGAAAGGTATTCTGTGCAAGTCCCAAGGATGTGTTTTTGCCGTGATAACTTCTGGATTTACATCTGTTCTGCTGGTAGAAGTTCCTGCTGTCTTTCTTGTTGAGTAGTAGATTTATTAATTTAGTTTTAAGAAAGTTTCATATCTATTTGTAAAACAAAAAATGTTTCAACTTTCTTTTTGGGCTTATGCAGAAACTGACAGTCATTATAATTTTTTTTTTTTTTCCTCCTTAGGGATTTACACACCTGCCACCATCTTACTGTGTTTAATTTTTCTCAAACTGGGAATTTTGTCAATTTTGTATGTGTGTGTATTTTTTATGCATGTGTCCTTCAGCTCTTCTAACAAAACAATATAATGAAACATTCAGATTTGCACTGCTCTTCATCATACACCATCTAAGTCTGGGGTGGTTTGCTTTTGTTGAATAAATTGCATGTAACTTTCTGTTGTTTATGTAACATGAATACAAAAAAAGAATCTAAATTACATATTGATACTGTTTAAAGCTATAATTTTCTTTAGGTCTCAATTACTATATATTTTTTTAATCTTATGACATCTGGAAGGCCTGTGTTGGTCTGCAATGCTTAGGCTGTACCCAAGGCTTCAACTGATGTTAACAGGTGCCTAATTAATATTGTTTCTTACCCAGAGGATTTTTTTTTATTTCAGTCAGCACATTGGATAAAGAGAGGAAAATGGACTGAAGCTCTGAGCAAGGGAATGAATGGTTAGAAAAGACCACAGTCTTTCAGATTTTCTTTGATTATTATGTCTGTGACTGCATCAAAAACAAATTTGACATTCTGGGTGTCTGTGGCACAGGTCAAGTGACAATATATCTCTTTATCTTGTTTCCTTATGTTCAAGTCTAGAAATTGTTTCTTGATGTAGTTTGCAGCATCTTCAAATGTGTTTTGTCCTAGTGGAAAGAAAAGTAAAAGCAAAAGACACATTTCAACTGGTATGTCCTTACAACTGTAGAGAGACAAGAAATATTTTCTGCCTTTTTTTTTCTTTTCTTTCTATTTGAATTAGCTTAGTGCATTGAGTATGAAAAATTTGTATCTGAATTGGTTTTTCTTTGACAATTTGTGACACAGCCTTATATATTCTCTTGCATCAGCTGGGAACATCTGGTGTTTTTTTAATTTTCAGTAGACACTATTGTGACATACAAAAAGAGACAGACTTCCCTTATGGAATGAGTTCTTAAAATAGGGACAGAAATCTTGGATTCAGTTGCAGTGTGTGTGATTGATAAGGTACTGACTTGTACTGAAATATTGGCTGAGTCCATCACAGCACCCTTCAGCCCTCAGAAACTTTTAGATTACTCAACTTCCTCTACCACCAATGGAGAGAAATAAGCATCTCCAGGGAGAGAAATGAACCCACCCAAGGATAAACGTGGTGAGTAGGTGAGATGAGTTGAATTCTGGCCGTGTCTGTCTCATAACATTCTTTCCTGAGAAGATGCTTGGATAAGAGGCTTAATATTTAAAGGCTTAAATATAAGCCTGTATATAGGTGACATGAGTCAAAGTCTCAATCTTTAATGTGTGGTCCACACTAAACATCTGAATGTGTTTTCTGCTGAACACTCCAAACTTACCATTGTACTCAGGAAAGCAGATATTCAGGTGAACTTTTGCTATTTTCTCTTGAAAGAGGTCTTTTTTGTTTAGGAACAGCACAATGGAAGTGGCTGCAAAGCACTTGTGGTTGCAGATGCTGTTGAACAGATGAAGGCTTTCATGCATTCTGTTCTGTTGAGGTGCAAAAGGTAAACATGAGACTGACAAATCTTATCCCCATATGTCCTTTTTATTGCACTGTTCTTTGCTGGAAAGAACCAGTACAGCGTAATAGCCTTTAAATAGTTTTCAGAGAATGGGAATGTAGCATCAGAGAGTACATTAAAACTTAGATGCAAAAAGGGCTGTTTGTCTGTTCTGACTCACCACTTCTTTATCTTCCACTAGTACCATGTCATAGGCACTGAGTGCAGCACAGAATATGATGCAAGTAACTCCTTCAAAGCAGTGAATCCACTTTTTTCTCTCTGATCGTTGTCCACCCACATCAAACATCCTTTGCAGAAAAAAATAACATATGTACAATGTAAGGCACTAATAAAGATGCAGTCATGCTTTTAGTGCACAGAGTTCAAATGGGGATGAATAACAAATATCTAGCTTTTCCAAATATTGGTCTTTTTCTGTCCCAACAGGTCAAAAAGTGCTGTGTGTTGTTACTCATGGCTTTGTAGTGAGTATAAAATGAAACAAAAAGGCTTAAATATCTGCATGTAGGATTAATATTCAGTACTTTCATGTGGCACTTTGTGTTGAGGAAATGAGGCTCAGGGCAGGACTAAGGCTTGCAGGCAAGGATTTATTTAGGGTGGAGTTCTGAAACATGGATAGAAGCCCCTCAAATTCAGTGCCGTTTACTATTTCATAGTTTTGCTTGAAGTGTTCTGGCATATAGATGAATAAGAGATACAGCTGAAGGGCAATCACACATTGAGCCCAGGCTGTGCATGAAAAGGTGTGGCCATCTGCTCTCTGCCCTGAAGTGACCACTGAGCTCACCACATAACCTACAAAACACGCCTTTGGAGGGTCTCTTCCCTGTCCATCTCAGTAGCTGCTCTTAAGAAACAATTCCTGGAGAGCAGGAATCCCTTCAATTGTACAGCTGGAATTGTAGGCCTGTCTTTCTCTGTGAAAATTTCCTTCCACCTTTGCCAGGAATTGCTGCTACATTTGGGTAGTGTCATATGAACTTCATATGGGCCCCCTATGGGATCCAAAGCCAGCTGGAAACACCAGCTGGGACCTAATAAGGCCCTTAGCCCTGGCTTCCAAAACTCCGACTTCTGCAGTTCTTCAGTGATAGGGGCTAGGGCTTTCTTTTTACTGTTTTTCTGAAAAAAAAGGTGTCAAACTTGAAGATTTTTCAAGTGTATTATAAAGCAGGGAAAACATAGAAAATCAAATTTATCCTGCCCTTGGATTTTCTGTTTCCTACTGAGCATGATGACTTTTCCCTGTGCTGCCTGTTGTTGAACTTAATACTGTAAAACCTAATTCCCTGTTGGATTACTCCTTCCTTCAAGAATATGCGTTAGACCTCTGGATCCTGCAGTATCTGAAAATTAAACACAATTCTTATAGTAACAAATATAATGAGATTCAGTAAGAAACAATAATGTCAGTAGTGAACAGAGCAAGAGTAATTTGTTAGTGAAACATTGTTATTTACAATATCTTAATTCTTTGTTTCCTTTACCATCAGCAGTGCAAAAAAGGTTATTTTTTATAATTTTTCATCCTTAGGAACAAATGAAACCTTTTGCAATGCTCATAATCAACTGTTTCTGCAGCTAAGGAGTAATCTTTTTTTTTTTTCCAGTACATTTCATCATTTTTTTATTAGGTGTCTATAAAAATGAATTATTTTGAAAATTGAGAAATTGTTATGGAGCAAGATTTTGATAATAATAATTGCATTCTTCCAAGCATATCTTCACTGAGTTCAGAAGGTGTACTGAAAAGTGGGGTCAGCATAAATAAAGTATCTTGACTTTTGTCTCTGAGTAGTGCTCAAAAGTCACCTACAATTACATGCCTTTTTTGATTTGTAGTGTATAGCTCTGAAGTCAGGGTTATGGCAGGAAAAAACCTTTAAAAAGCTTCAAGATTTAATCTTCAGGAAACTTTTGTTTCAGTATACATAATCATGTGAATCAGTATTCACTTCCTGTGAGCTTGCTCTTTGAATATTCATGAGAAGTCAGTTAAAAAGGACAAGACCCAGGCCAGAGGCAATCCTTATGGGCAGTTTTTGTTGTACTAACCTTAGATTGCCTCTTCTCAGCCCAGAGATTAAAACATGCCCATGTAAAACCAGTCCCTCCATAAATGGTAGAAAATTAGGAGATCTTATTTTACCAAGATAGTCAAAGTTATTCTAGAAATCTCTATATTTTCCCAGAACTGCTCTTGAAAATCTTATCCTAGATACAGAAGTAGCTATATATCCATTCATTGGTACACACAGAGAGGCCTGAAGATTAAAATAAAGCTTGCCTGATTTCAAACTCTTCCTAGCACACCAATAGAAAGGACACTAGAGGACCTGTGAAGATTAGACCTTCTTTGAAAAACACTTAAATATGTTCTGAGCTCTAAGTCAACATTAATGAAACAAACTGAAGAGCACATGGAAACTAAATTGCACTAAACCAGCAAAGTAACCACTAAGCAAGGAGCAAATAAATATCGATGTTTTCTGTGTAACTCTAATTCAGTTCCCTGGAGCAGTACTGGGATTTAGACTACTGCACAGATACAAAATATTTTCTGTCTCATTCAGTTCAGTAAAGGGACAAGTGTTTAGTAAATGAGGCATCTGTTCATGGGTTTTTTGTATCCATGTATGGCTTGTGACCCGAAGCCCCATCAGTACATCAGTCAAAACTCACTCTGAATGTGTAAGGGTTCCTCTCTTCATGGATGTTTCTATGGTACTTATCAAACTTGGTGCAGAGACATCAGGATGCTCCAGCTGTTTTGCATTGCTATGGCAATGCAAAGTGGCAGTGCCTGGCTGGTTAACACGGATCGATAATTGCTCTGTACCACTTCAGCAGCTCAAACTGCTCAGACTCATGGTAATGATTTTACCCAATATTACTCAACTACCTGAAACCACCAATGAATTTACTCATTAACACTACTGTGATGCACAGCAGAGAGGGTAAAAACAGTGTTTATGGTGGCATTAAGAGACTTCCTCTTTTTTGCAGACTCTCGGGTAACTAAGTTCCCAGTTGTGCTGCATTTCAGCAAGACCCAAACACTAATGCTGATATTCTCATATCAGGACTGATAGCATCCATGTCCATGAGGATTTACCTCTGGAGGTTTCTTTCTCCACCCTGAATTTATTTTTTATATGAGCTATGATTTTAACTGAAGACATTCAAATTTTCAGTGTACAAAAATCTGTCTGGAAACAGGTTAATCAGAGAAAAAGAAAATTATATCTATGACATTGCACTGTAACATTTGTGGGCAACTCATTAATTTTCATGAGTGACCAGAATATTGATAGATTATAATATTATATTTGTAAGACATCTACTTCAGGATCTCATTTTGTATGTGCAATCTCTGTTGTGTTAAAGCATCTGTGTGGTAGCATAGATGATTTGGGAAATGCTTAATTGGCACATGAGGAGAAAGAAAGAAGCCAAATGAAAAATTAAAGTTATAATCCTCATGCTTTATAAATCTGTCTGTCTCTACAGGCTGTTTCTTGTCTAGACTGCATTCCTCAATACGCACCCCAGCCCCTAAATTAAGAATTAAATGGATTTCAGTCCACAGAGAAAAGCATTATAGAACTCTGAAATAATAATTAATTCAAATCCATTTTCATGTGCAATTAGATGTTTTTAATTGGTTCACCAAGCATAACTAGATCTTGAATATCTTAAAGTGTAAAACATTTCAGTCAAATTTCTCAGAGGCATTATTTTCAAAATATTTTTCTGAACATTTTGGTTTTCATCTTAAATGAGCATGAAGACATGCTTGATAATGCTGAAATTTCCCATGGGACAGATTTTTTATTTTTTATTTTTTTTGCCAACTGTAGTGCATTCCAGTGCTAAAAGCAGTTATTTCCATTCCTAAAAGAACAGTGAAAGGTTGAGAGTGTGTGCAAATTGGTAGATATCAAATGTTTTTTGTGTGCTCTTAAGGACATTTAAGTAGGCAAATTTCCTAAATGTCACAATTATTCAAATGGCAGGATATAACTGAAGCTTTTTAGACATTTACATATGTAAAAATGTCCATTTAGAATCTAATATTCTGTGACCTGTTTATAATGGTCCATTATGTGCTCAAAGCTGGAGTACTGATAATAAAATACCTTACTTTTTCAGCTGTGTAAAAATGTTAAATAAGACTGGATTCAGTGCTATCACAATGGTATCACCTGTGTTTTAATAAGTCAATACCTGTGAAAGAAAATACCTAGGAAAGATAAACCCCAAAAAAACTGTAAAATATGGCTTTCATACCTGAAGTTCAAATCCTTGAAAGAAAACTGAGTCTCTATTATCCCAGTTGTCTGCACTCGGGAGTGCAGGACATCTTGCTCAGTGGGGACATAGTCTGGCATTGCCAGCCTGTCCAAATCGTTGAGGTAGCTAGGGAGAGTGAGAAAGAAATGGTGGTTGGTGAATTCAAAAAATGAAATGTCCATTATAAAATCACCCCACACTGAGCCACTTTAAAATATGCTACGTAAATTACACAGTTAAATAAAATATTAGTTTTTTATACAATTGAGTTCCACAATTGAGAGCCTACCTTTTTTTTTTTTCCCTTTTATATAGAAGTGAAATTCAGTTGCACATAATAAACATCTTTCTGAGAATGGCAGCAAAGGAAAATCCTTATATTCCTTAGAGATACTTGAAAACCACCTTGTCAGCAAAGGGGTTTTGGCCATTTTCTCTCAGCAAGTGGAAATTGCTACCTCAGGGGAAGAACCACAAGCATCCTGCAGAAGCAGATGCAGAAGGAGTCACCTCAGCCTGTCAGACCAATTGCAACAGTATTTTCCTTCCTAAGTGAAAGAGGGGGGAAAATATTTTGGAGGAATTCACTTTTAAGGGCTGTTTTGCCAGTAGACCTCTCAATATACAACAAGAAGGTACATGGTGATTTTAAAAAATGTATTGTTTTAGTCAAAACAAAATCTTCAATGAAGCTGAGGATCCCTGGGTTAGTATGCTGATGAGTGCTTGAAAAAACGTGGATTATCTGTTTTTACTTCTGGTATATAGAGAAAAAAATCTGTGTTGACCACCCAAACCAGATCTTTGAAGCATGTTTTTGTCCAGCACTTCTTTCTCTTCTAGGGGCAGACAGCTTTCTTTAAATCGCTGGGCAGAGCCTCTGCATCCTACTGGCTGATCTGGGAATCTGTGTAGAGGGGTTATGAGTTGGCAAAAGGAAAAGAAAAGGTGATGTCTGAGTAACTGCCTGCATTTTAGTTACGAATATTCAAATAAAGCCAAAAGCAAGAAGCTATAAAATAGCTGAAGCATTTTCAGTACCCAGTTGGCTCTTTCCTTTTTGTAGGCTCATGTCTCTGACAAACAAAACACTGTGTCTCTAATATTAGTCTATTAGGCTCCATGCCTTCTTTTTCCTCTCTACACTAAGCCTGCCCAGCAAGAAGTTCTGCTCAGTTTAACCAGAATCTTCCAAAAGAAACCTCAGATCATCATCCCTGTGTGCAATATTTAATAAATCTGTAAGTAAGAAAAAAAATAAAATTGAAGAATGAAATGAAGTTAAATAAAATAAAAATTAAAAAAGCTAAAATGTTTCATTTGGATATTTCCAAGTAATGTTTAGAAATGGGATTTTCTTATTTTAAGTTGAATAAACTGTATCCAGTCTGCAAGGGGTATTGAACCTGATCTGAGTAATTCAATGTTTTCCCATTATTCGAGGTGAGGAAACAATCTGTTGGGGAAAGAAAAAAAATCCAATATAGCTCTGTTTCTCTGAGTAGGGCCTGAGGCAAACTCACTTCAGCTCACCTTTGTGGAAGGCAGAAACAAGAGACATTATTTATAAAGCATGTAAGCACTAAAACAAACGCTTGAATATAAAATAAAGTTCTGATAGTTCTTAGCCACAATTGCCTAAATTCAATTCAACACATCCAATTGTAATTGCATAAAAAATTAAACCAAGTCTATTATCTAGTTAAAGGAGCAGGAGGCAATTTCAGGATCTTAGAGCTGTAGGCAGCTCCAAGGGGAGTCTGCAGACAATCTCTTCACTGGAAAAAGAGGGAATGGAAACTGGTAGGTCAGAAAATGCTGATCTTTCCTTGGCTTGGATAAGGAGACAAGACTCCTACCCTGAGAGGAAAATGACTGAGCTAGCAAGAGGCATCTTGTACTGCTGATCGCTGTACAATGACACAATTTGTAAAGTCCCAATCTTGCCTCTTCCATACTCTTCATTCCATTTGAAAACAGAATTAGTTCCAGGTGAGTCTAAGGGAGAAATTACAGTCAAATTTGACAAAGAGGGAATTTTTCTATTATTCAGATGTCAATTTTTTTTTCCAATTAAAACACACAATGGAAAAGCAGTGATCAGACTTCGTTAGCATGAATTAATAATGAAAAATCTCAGAGAAGAAAACCTCAGAAAGTCAGAGTTTACAAAGTATTAATCAATATTCTTTGTAGGAGCTGATTCATAGGCACTGAGAAACAGGGTTTTTGGTTTAAAAGAAATTGAACTGCAGTATTAGATGGTTGATTGACTGTAGCTGACTTTGAACAGATCATTAGAAGCCCAGCAGCAAGGGCAAATATTAAGTTGATTTTAATGGTTCAGAGCCAAAGGCTAGAATTTTTGAATCATCAGGTACAAAAAGATGAAGACAGAGAAGCAGGATTTTCAAGAAATTAACAGGAATGTTCAAGTAGATGAAAAAAGGTCACTGTAGTTCTTTTAAATATAAGTCTAGAAATAAATAATAACTAAAGACACAATCTATATTAACCTCCTTAAATACTGAAACCTATTACAAGTTAAAACAGGACACAAATAATAACACTGAAAGGGAATTAATTTAAATTCTTCTGTCTTCTTTGTAGACAAAAAAACCTAATTTGCCAGGAAGAGTGTACACAGAAGCTGGTAAAGAGGGTTTAAATTTTTTTTAAAATTTAAAGTGTAGTTTCCCTTTTACTTATTATGACTAACTTGTCATGGGCTTTTAGTGGGAATGGTTGTGGAACCTGTCAGAAGGGGTACGTTAGAAAAAAATTGTTTTTTACCATTCTTATAAAAATATAACACCGCTATAAAATACTGTCAAATCAGGCACAAATCAACATAGGTAATATTTTCTTTGTTTAGGACTCTTGCAAAAGGTCTTAATTCTTGTTTGGAAGATATAAAGAGATGAAAAATTTTTAATATTTTCTCTGCATATTCCCTGCACTATATCTACAATTATTGAATGATGGCTGCCTCCTGCCATGCATTTCTTTTCCTGTCTTGCAGAAGGGACACCCAACACCTTGGAAGGCTTCAATCTGCAGGTGGAGCTCCAGGAGTGGGGGAACTTCCAGCTCCAGGTGTCAGAGGATGAACCTCAGCTGGAAGAAACCTCTGCCCCAGGTCTGGAGCCAGACTTGAGCCCTCTGGAAAGCCTCTGACCAAGTGACACCTCCCTGCACTGCTATGTACGACTGGGTGAGAAGGCAGCCAGCAGGACTGCAGCCTGCAAGAGCAGCCAAGCCAGGGACTCCTGGAAAGTCACTGATGACATCCGAGGTAAGGGATGTGCCCTGGCTGGATGCTGATCCTTTGTGGGGCTGGGGTTGAGCAGCCCCAGTCAGCCCCTGCTTATCTGCTTCTCTGGCAGCTCCCAGGACTCAGAAAGGGAGCTGGGGCTGCCAGGTTGGAGAGCAGCTGCAGCTCCACGGGTTCGGCTGAGGTGGTAATGGCCCAGGGAACACTTGGCCATGCAGCCGGGTTAGTTTAGAGGAAAGTTCTTTTAGTTCCCTCTGGACTTACATTTAGCCTCCTCCAACTTTTTATACAAAGCATCACTCTAGGTAAAACCTAAGCTTCAAGTCACCTTTCCCTCATTTTTTCAACCTTAGAAATACTCAGAGGGGTGGGAGAATGCACTTTTTTTTTTAACCATTCAAACTCACAGAAACAAATTTTTCCTGAAACCTTATTTTCACTTGTTTCCTCCAGCTAAACATTTCTGATACATTATAAACCTTAGCGACCCCCTCATTTTCTCAGGTAAATGAGCAATGGTTTTCACAGGCTGTCCTGCCAGGGGGGCAGCGATTGCTGCAGCAGCAGCCAGCTGTTAGCAGCTGTTCAGCAGCTGTGTCACCTACTAGGCTGCCGAGTCGCTGAGCTGGTACTCTGCTGCCCTGGCGAAGCAGGCCTGGGTCCCGCCGTCTCGCCACAGCTGCCTGATGAGCTCCACCAGCTCCGAAGACATGCTGCCATCCTCCAGAGTTGTTGCCATGGCACACAGCTTCCTCTCATCTCCCTGAAGAGAAATTTCAGTAAATATTGTGCAAGCGCGCTGTGCCCCTTCACCTCCTTGAAGATGTCCTTGGTTTATAATGAGTTGCAAGGGCAAAATTTCTCATTTTCACTGTCTTTTTCCAGGTTGCTGTACTCACCTGTGCATGTAAACATCCTTTTACAAGCTCACTTCCCTTTAGGTAGTGCCAAGGTTAGGCTGAAATCGAGATACACGGAGTTTTCATCTTTTTATTGTTTTGTTTTGTTCATGGGAAGGCCCAGTTTCATCTTGCCATATGCATTCACAAATAATCCAACTTGGATGGAAAGTTATTATATTAATAGAGAGTAATAGGGCATCAACAATTAAATTTAAAAGGACATTTAAAGTTAAAACATATTATACATATACCAGTGCAGAAACCTATATCTAAAAGTGTTTTTAAGAAAAAATTTCTAGCCTTAGAGTCCAGTAAGAAATGTGATAAAGCAAATAGAATAAGTGGATGTATTTCCCATATGCGGGGAAGAGGAAACCTGTACAGAATAAAATCGCAAATATTTTAAATACATTATTTTGTAATTTCTTCCTTTTGTAATCAAATAAAAATATCTTAAATATTTAAATAATTAAATATTTTAAGATTTAAACAATTAAATATTTAAATAATATTTAAATAATATATTCCATTAAAAACATTTATTTTCAGTACTTAATAGCTTAGGAATTTACTGTAAATGGGCATTTGATACCTTGGGATAATTATAAAATATAATTCCTTCCTAGTCATAGAAGTAGACAACCCAAGTGACTTGCAGCCAATTGTTGCAAAAGTATAAATGGATTCTGACAGACATTGTTTTGGCAGGGAATATGTTTTATTCAAAACCAGGAAACATCTTCACAAAAATTTTTAACAAATTTATTTTAGGACTGTGCTATATCTTTATGTCTCAAGAGGAGCTGCAGTTTATGGAAACTTTATAAAAGTCAGTGGCAGATTGAAAATTAAACACTGCATTTTTTTCTGAAAGAGAAATTGAGTAGGCATGGGAAAAAAAAAAAAAAGAGAAATTGAGTGGGTATGGAGAAAAAAAACAAACCAGAAACGGGGGAAATAACCATGAGAAAATTGCCTTCACTAGAATGAGGGAGGAGGACAGCAGGATAATTGCCCTGCTGCATCAAAGAGCACCAGCTCCATGTACACCCCCATCCCCTCCTGCAGTGCTGGATCAGCAGAAGCGAGTCACGCTCTCGTGTGTGCCTCGCGTTCGTCTCCAGGGTGCACACTCGTTCAGCTGAAAGATAAGAGCTGGAATGTTCTCTGCTTCAAGATATGACATATCACGGAATGATTACAGCTATCCACCTACCAGGCTGGATTTGTAGGTTGAATGTCCTGCAGTGAGAAGCCTTGAGCTCAGTGTCTAGGTGTAGAGGGTAAATGTTCATTGATTATTGTGCAAAGGGGGCAAGTGTGGATTTGGAGCTTACATAATAAGGGAATATAGCAGCAGATTGAATTTATGACACATCTGATTTGTACAGTTTTTTGTTTCTGGCATTTACAAAGACTTTAGATAATTTTCATACTAAAATCAGATTGGAATGATGTTTTAGAAAGAAAAAATTGCCTCACTCCCCAGAACAGATGTTCTTTAAATTAAGTGCTAAGGCCTTTTCCGTACCAGTAAAATGTATTTTCAGACAGACCCGGAACATGGATAAGCACATTGCTTTTGGCACCAAAATAATCTCAGTCCTTGAGCTAGAAGACTTGGAGCAGCTAAATCTGGACCAGAACACACAGCAAGAAGAAAGTCCAGCTGAAATAAAAGCTTCTATCAAAATAGCCCAAGCTGATCAATGGCTTCTGATTTTATGGGAAATATAAACTAAGTTTTTGGAGGTTTTTGGAAGAAAAGACAATGTTTAGTGGAAATTCGAATAAATGTGACCAAAATTTCTATTTTCTCAAAAAATCACATCCAGGTGTCTCTTCTGTCCTTCTGGGGGAAAAGAAGGCAGGCACTGTAAACATTCTGTACAGCTGTATTAACTGTGTTCCTAGAGGCCTATTCTGCAATGACAGCAAGGGCTGACTGTGCTATAAATGACAAACTTACAAAAGCTGTATTTTCTGTATTTGGTTATATAAAACGCTAAGAAATTGACTGGACTATTAAACAAGTTCTCTGTGCTGTGAAGTCCCTTTGAAAAGAGTGTCTATGAAACTGGCATTTAGTGACCCTGTACAGATAACTCAGAAAATTTGTCAGGGTTGAGAAAAGACACTGAAGTACTGGGGCACACAGAGAACATATCTCAGGAGCAGGTGGCAGAGTCTGCACCACGTAGAGGATACCATGGGCTGAGCTGGGCAGGACCTGTGGCCGGTGCTGCAAGATCCAGCTGTGTCCATGGCTTGGGCCATGCAGGAGGGTGAATGGCTCCTTATGCAGTGCAACACTTTAACATTGCCCTCTTTTCTGTGTGTTGCTTTTGGGCCTTGTTACATTTGTTTGAATGACTTGCATCCGTGGAAAATATTTAATTTCTATTCTGTCAAATACCAGTATGAGCTTTAGTAACCTCTGAAGATTTTGTTTATCATTTTTTAGGTCAAAGTACCACATGTCATTATAATGAAACATAGACTTTTGGAACAAGTAAAGCTCTTTCAGATAAGCAGATGTTATTCCCTCTGAGATAAACCTCTAGGGATTAGGCAGAATTTGCCAAAACTGGAACCAACTGATATTCTGACCAGCATTTGACAAATTCTCAGCAAGATGTGAACTACAGGCTAAATCATTGCACAGAGAAGAAAATTTTTTCCTTTATTTCTGTCCTTGAAAATTCAGTGTGATTGACAGAAGATAACAGATCTTCTTCCTATGCCTTTGCCTCCACGTGCCTGTGCAGAGAATTGTTGGCTGTGTCAGGAATGCTGGACTCCACTTTCCCGTGGTGCCAGTGTGCCAGTACTGCATCCACACAACAGGGAGGTCTCTGCTCCCGGAGCAAGGACAGACTGAAGTGCTCCCAACATGTCTATGTGACCTTTCCTTACATGGCTGAACCCCAAGATTTGGTCATAAAAGGAAAATATGTTTTACATTTCCCAATAGCAATAAATAAGCAACTTAGCAGCTAAGAAAAGGTTCTTTTTCATTTTTTGGGGGGTTTTTTTAATATTTTTGCAACTTGAACATTTCTTTTGTAACAATCAACATGGGAGTTTATGCAAAGGTTAGACTCCAGGCACCAGTTCTAATAAGTAAGGACATTTTGTCACAGGTAACTCAAATGGTACTCAGTTAATTCAAATGGTACTCAGTTTCCACTGTCATAAAGAAAATATCAAATACTCTTTGTTCTACTAGTCTCTACTATTATATTACAAAAAAAAAAAAAGTGAATTTCAAGAGAGAGGGTATCATACTCACAATTCTAGCAGAGTTTTCATAATTGATTCCTAACTTAGTCATTGCTTTTACAATAGCCAGGATAGACTGTACTATGTTACTGTAAATGATAGATCTGAACTCCATGCGTTCCTCGTAAGTGAAACCATCCTTATGGATGATCCTGGTGAAAAAAAACAACAAAATTTATGGGACACATTAAAAAAAAAAAAGAAAGAAAGAAAAATAAAGCAATGAAAAGCTAGATCAGATGCTTTTGTAGTCAGTGTGAGAAAAAACTGAATCCATTGGGCCCTTAGGAAAGCATTTTTCAGTGGTTGATCTGCTTGTTCTGCTAGAAAAGGGGAACAACAGCTTCTGTCTATGAGAAGTTAATTGTCTGCACCCAGTGTGAGTGAATAGGTGCTGCTTTTTTTTCCTTTGCAGGTTAATCTAAAACAAGGTATGAGTCTAGAACAGGAGCCAGGCCCATCTCTGGACATACAGGGCAAGATGAATCTCTGTACTTTAATCCCATTGGAAACTACAATATTAGTCATGGGCTGTTGTTTCTTGTTCAGTCATTCTGATTTTTATCCAGAATCTTACCTAGAGAGAAAAATTATTGGAAAAAATGTTTCAACACTGAGAGGCACTTATCGAGAAAACAAGAAAAAAAATTTTAATATTTCTTAGTACATCAGCTACAGTTTCTAGTTAGAGCAAATAGTTATTCTTATTATCTCCAGACTTTGGAGACACATTTTACTCCAGAGGGTAAAGAGCCTTAGTAATAAATTTCAGTAATCTAATTCTGACAGAGGAATTAGAATTTCATAATCCTCCTTGACTGGAGAATGGCATGTGGTTAAAGTTCTCCAAATCAGTGTGCAGATTATATCGTGACTTAGAGACATCTTTTTCCATGAGCTGTGAAAAAGGATGAAATCTTCACCACTTTGGCCTGGTGTGCTCTCAATGAACATACACAAGACTGCTTTGGCTGCTGGAACTGAGGTTCTATTCTCCCTCACCTCAGCTGGTCAGAGATGAAGGCTATTAAATACAGAATTTCTAGGCTTTAGGGTTTGGTGTTTTACTCCATTTTACCTGAGATACACTCAGGAGAGAGCTGACTAAGAGGTCAAGTCAGCCCTGTCAGAAAACAATTCACTCATACACACATACAGAAAACCCAGATGACAACTGATGTGTCTTAACATCTCTCTGAGTTATGGATGTCAGAAAACTCCAAATTTGCATTCTAGTGCCTGTAGGAATAGTTTCTGTAGGAAAAAAAAGCTTTCTAAAATGTTTTCCCAATCACTTCTAGATCAGGCAACTCAATGAACTCTCTTTTGAAGCTTTTATTTTTTTTTTCTGAATGCTGTTTTCATCATGAATTCAAATGAATTCTGCAAGATTCAAAGGAGTCCTATTGAACTTGGGAGAAAAAAGAAAGAGGAGCTCATGAAGCAGAGATCCCTCCATTTTATGGATGCACTCTTCTGAGGCTTTTATTCATAAAAGCAGGATTTCTCATCAGATAGGTGGCTTTGATTCAGTCTCAACAGGCATGATGAGCTACCAAATATTTTGCTTCCTGCTTTCTGTTCACTGAAATATTTGTAGAAGCTTCATACTGCTAAATAAGAGCTCAGAACAGAGATACACAACTTGGTTTTAAAAAAACTAGACCGCACATTGGAAATTATGCAGTTAGAAGCACAGACCTCCAGAGATATTTTTTCATTTTAATAGCTCTCATAACCATCCTCATCTTTTTATGTTGCAAGGGCCTTGCAGTATATCTATATTTTGAGTATCAGAAGATATTTTGTAAAGCTTAGTGGATGGATATAACTTTGATTAAGACTGAAAAACGTGATCTCTTAATTAGAGAATTATGTTATTATTTCTAAAATTACTATGATTTTGCTGGAAGCTGTATTTTCAGCAAAATAATTTACTTTTTAAGCATCTGCTAGTGTTCTTTAGAAAATATTATGATCATTGAATAAATTAACTAATACTGGGAGTTTTAACTGAAAAAAAGAATTCAAAAATCCCTTAAAAAAAAGTCCTTGGTTGTGGCAAAAAGATGACATTTTATATGAAAAATACAATTTTTGTGAACAGTTTTCCTGTAAAATAATTCATATTTGAGATCAATTTGATAGGTCATAAATGCACAAGTATTTATACGTAATTCTCAGCTTTGCAATGTTCTCTCCCTCCTCCATGCTGTTAAATGTTATCAGCCTTCTTAAAGTGCTCAGTTCAGAGGAACATCTTTAACTTGGTCCTGCTTGGGGCAGCTTTGAGCACAATGCACCTCAATGGTTTGCTGAACAGGGAGGGTCTCCTGAATGCAACTCAAACCAGAAATAAATTTATCTACTAGCTAACTGGAAAGAAAAAGGTGAGCAAAGTATTTGGTGGATGGTTCTGAATCTGCTTTATTACAAAATGAGTTCCTTAAACAGTAAAAATTTGTTATGATAACATATTTTTTACTTAACTCTTTAAAATGCATTGGTGAAGATAATAAAGTTCAGAATAGTATTACTGGTTTCAGAAACAGGTTGCTTAATTTTCACATGGGAAGAGATTGTTGCTTACAAAGTGGGATCAAATCTAAACAGCTGCAATCCCTGTGTAATTTTTTTCAATATTTGAACAGGTTTAAGAATCAGATCTGGACCTCTCTAGGACAATAAAACTAGACACAACAGCAATATTTTATCAGGCTGCTCAGTAAAGGAGGACATTTGCCATCAGTTTAAGTATGGTCCCTTGAACTCTGGTGGATTATTAATTTCAACCAGATACATAATTAGCATTTTGGCTACCCTTAAAAGAAAAACATGTATGAATTTAGTTGTAACCTGTTTAACTATATATGAGAATATTGTCAAACTAAATTGTAAATCGGCATAAACATGTAGAGTGGTTTGACCTTCCTCTGAAGCCAAGGAAAATGAAGTTTCTGGCTTCAATCTGTGAAGCACCTTGTGTACTTTGAACAAACAACTACAAGTATTCTTGCAGTAGATTTTTTTTTATACACTCACAATATCTCTGTAACCAGGTAGTCAGTCCAAATTTGAACAGGGATTGCTGCATACGACTTTGTACAGCCTGTTTTATTTCCAGGGTGATTATTGTATGAAAACCTTTTGTGTTGATAATTTTCTTACTAAAAGCAGTCCTTACATCATGATATCGTGGGTAACAGCTGCTCACTGTGCAGACTGGTGACTAAATATGTTTTCCCCTGGCCTGTAGGAGACCTTTTTAGCCTTGACAGGTGCTCTGGAGACCAAGAATGATCTCTAGAGGCCAATTTGGGAGAAAAAACCCAATGAAACAAAAAAAATTAAAACCAACACTGAAATAACCTCACCTCCCTGAGAAACCCAGGAAGAAACCCCTCTCTGTTCTATGGTACAATGTGAATATTTTGATATTTGCTCTTGAAAAGCAGTGAAATCAAATTAAATTAATTGGAGACATGATTCACACCAAGTGTAATAAAACTGTGGAACTACTTGCTGTAGAATGCTGTGGATGTTGTTGGTTTACATTGGTTCAACAGAAGGTTCAGGGGTAGACATGAATTAGCTGAGGGCTACTGCAGAGACAGAGAGGTGCTGTCTCTGGTTCAGGACGGTTCCCAAGCTGCAGACCATCAGAATCTGCCAGGGTGTCCAGCACAGGTGTGTTGGTTTGGCTGGTCTGATGATCTGCAAACATCCTTCATTGGCATCTGCTGGGGACAGGGTCTGCCAGGAGGCTCGGCCACCACTGCTTGTCTCACACAGTCCTATTCCCACCCCAGTAACTCCCACCAAAGCCAAGGAAGCAGATTCCCTGATCTCCTTGCCCAATGTGTGATTTGGTTCAGATTTGACTACCAATCCACCTGTGTGTTTCAGACACTTTGTGATTTCCTTTACCGTGTATTTGAATGGAAACCTGATTTGAATGATGCTTCTTTGCATTTTATTCAAATAAGCATAAACATTGTAATAAGACTTTAGCTAGACAGCTTATACTACAAATACCAAATTCAACAGCTGATATGCATATTCAGATACTTACTTCATTTGCTTTACAATAGTGCTCTTTCCTGACTCCCCAGCACCTGCAGAAGGGGAATGTTGAAAAGATATGATTGATAGATGAATAAGAGGCAAGTATTAAAAATAACTCTCTGGAACACAGAATTTTCTATCTATGAAGAGAAGTATAGATGTCTTAGTTTCTCATTGTGCTAAGTATAAACTCTCCCTAATGTCCATTTGGATTCAAAAAGTACAAAGTCTGGGCAAAAGTATTAACACTGAAAAGGAAAGGGACACTTGAAAAGAAGTGAATATTCAGTCAGTTAAAGAAAATTACAGAATTTTATTTAGCAAGTAAATAAAATATGGATAATATTTTGATTTAATTTCAGGGAGATGGGCAGGAAAACATGAACAAAGTACAGCCTCTGATAGCGTCCCATTTATTAGGTGATTTGTAGCTGCTCTTTTAGTGTGCATTATGATCTTTTGTAAGCCAAGTGAGCCAGCTCCATGCTCTTTAGCCATCTTCCATGAGGAACTGAAACACCAGAGTGCAAGGACTTACAAGTGGCCTAGCTCATGATGCAAAGGCAGCATATGAGCAGTAGTCTTGACACATTTTTTTGTCTGTTCCTCTACCATGTGGTCTTCTGCCATGAATTATTGTGGCTGGAAGTGGGAAACCTGCAGAGCAGTGCACCAGTTCCACCTTGGGAATGATTCTGCAGTAAAGCCTCACAGCTGCTGAGGAGATGCAGACTTTTGCTTACACAGCTTGTTGAAGAACTAGGGCATAGGTTTGGCCCTCTTATCTCATGGAAAGTGAGTAATCACAATGCAAAATGTCCCCATTACAAATCAACACAAGCGACTACCACCTTCTGCCAATAAGAGTGATAAGGGTTGACAAGAGTAGCCAAAACAAAGATGGATTTTGAAAGCACCTGAAGCGAGAATTTAACTTTGTGAATTCATGGGAAGAGATTTATAGAATCAGAGAATATGCTGGTCCTCACAAAACACCCCAAGAATCACACCATGTGCCTGACAGCATTATCCAAATACTTTTTGAACTCTTCAGGCTTGGTGCTGTGCCCACTTCCCTGGGGAGCCTGTTCCAGTGCCCAAACACCCTCTGGGTGAAGAATCTTTTCCCCATATCCAAACTAAACCCCCCCTGACTCAACTTCATGCTTTTTCTTTGAATCGTGCCACTGATCTTGAAGCCATCAGTACTTGACCCTCTGTTTCCCCTCATGAAGGTGTTGAAGATCTCCCTTTAGTCTTCTCTTCTACAGGCTGAACAGATCTCAGCTACTCCTCACAACAATTCCTCTCCTGACCCTTCACCATCCTCCTGGCCCTCCTTTGGATGACCTCTAATAACTTAATGACTTTTTATGCTGTGTTGCCCAAAACTGCATGCAGGACTCAAGGTGAAAAATATTCATCATATTTCTAGGAAACTGAACTATTCATTACAAGAATTTGTGCTCTCTTTCCTGGCTGTGATACTGTGCCTGAATACCCCAAGACAGGGCTTGCCCTCCGGGCCACCAGGGCACTGCTGGCTCATGTTCAGCTTTCCACTGACCCCAGGACCCCCAAGTCCCTTTTCCCAGCACTGCTCTCCAGCCTCTCATTCCCAAATCTGCCTGTACATCCAGGGTTGCCCCATCCTAGGTGCAGAATCTGGCACTTTCCCTGGTTGAACTTCATATGGTTGGTGATTGCCCATCTCTAGAATTTNTCACTGAAATGTTTGTGCCTGACCCATGAGCCAGGTGTTCTCCCATCGTGTAACTCGGTTATCCAGCTGTGAGCTGGACATTTTATCCAGCAGGATCCTGTGAGAGAAAGAATCAAAAGCTCTGCTGAAGTACAAAATATTCATCACTACTTTTCTCTTTGTAGATTACCTTTTCCCTCATGGTATGGTGTCAAAATCAAAATCTGAGGCCTATGATTTTAACCAAGGACTTCTCAGTAAATGGAACAAACTGATTACAGATTTTCAAACACATTCTGTGAAGGTAACAGTATTCAAATGACAGGGATTAATTTAATCAAATGAATCACAAAAGACAGTAAACCATACTCAAAGCATTTTCTGAAACCCATGATGTGAATGGTAGAAAGTGCGAGAGAAAAACAAGCCCATGCAAAATGGGCTGATGCTGCCATCTGTCACAATTTGGAAAAAATGCAAATTTATTGTAGATCATTTATTATCCTTACAGTGACATTCTGAAGAACTTGGGAAAGCCCAATCAACAAGGTAGTGTTTGCTACTCTTTTTGTAAGGAAGAGAGGAGGCTGTACTGAGAATTCATACACCCACCTCATGGAAAGATGCCAGAAAAAATAATATTGAACATAACTTCTCTTCCACATCTGAAAGATGGTGTTAAAATAGAGTGAGAGACATAATTTACATCTTCTGGATGGATTTTTCTACCTCTGCTCTTCTTTAATTTATGATCCAATAATGTTTTTATCTAAACAACAGATGACTTTCAGACTTTGGCTTCACCACGGAGTATCATCTTAGTTGTAGCAGAATTTCCACCCCAGGAAGTGGGTCAGGGATAAATTTTTTTACACCTTTTTATTTTATTCCTTCCCTTCACCTTTGGCCAGTCCCTGGTGTGGAAGACCAAGGATAGGGCTGCATTTCTACCTGCTGCAGTGGATTCCTACCTGCAGAAATAGTGCTAAAAATGCATCACAAAATACCTAGTGGGACTTTACAGGGAGTTGAAGGCATCTTCTTCAAGCCCAGATTTTCTGAATCATAGACAAGAACTTAGGACAAACAGTCTTGTCCTGACACCCAGAAATAATTTAATTAGAGTTTTGAAAAACTCTGTCAACTGTGAAGATTTATAGCTTCACCTGACAGGTGCTAGTGATAATAAGTCATCACCATATTTTATATTTTACATGTTTAAGATTTAGCTTAATTTTACTTCTCAATTTTGTCTCTTTCCTTGACATGGATAACTGCACAGAAAATACTGGCACAAGAATCTCGGTCAAGGCCTGAAACTCTGGCACAGTTCCTGGGAGCTGAAAGATATCCCCACTGCCAGTAGCATCAACACTTCTTCCCAAAGATCACATTCACCTTCAGTGATGTGCTCAACTCTGGCTGGCTGTAACCTGCATCTCTTCTTGCTTTGGGTATTCCAGAACTGCATCCCACCATGTCCCAAGCCTACCATGGTTCTGGGCATCCCGGGACTGAAGGGCAGGCTCAGGAAGAACAGTCCTGCACCAAGGCTCCAAAGTGAGCCCCAGCAGCTTGACACAAATCTCCCTCCTGCTGTGGGAGTTCTCAGCCTCCTCCCTGCAGGACACTATGGCATGTACACAGAGCAGAAATAGAGAAAAAATTGGAGGTGTCTTGAAACCTGGTGAGAATCTTACAAATTCAAAGGGAAACAGAATGCAGGTCCTCAGCAGTGATTTGATATATTTGTTTCTCTATTCGAATTTGTTCAAATAGTTGTAGAGAGTACAAGCTTTCAAGACCAGCACCTGCTGAGACATTGAGGAAGGCTCTTATATATTAAAGTGCTTTTGTGTCTCAGATTAAGAATTATTATCTCTTTAGAGTTATTATCTCTGTGGAAGGAAAGGTTAAGTTTAGAAAATTTTCCAGAATTAAACACAAGAAAATAAATCTCCTGCTGAATACTTTGTTTAAAACCTGTCAGAAAACTCACTGACAATTACATAAATCATCAAAAAGAAGGGAAAGAAAATATTCAAATAAAATCAGAAAATATTTCACACCCCTGCCCATGCTTTGTCTGTGCCATTCAGAACTCTGGGTATTGTGAACTAGAATGGAAATGATATCCTCCTGATCCTCTTATGTGACTTAACAAACTTTGTCTATGAGAGAAAGAAACTGGACAAAACAAAATAAATCTAGGATCAAACCTTCTTGAGAAAACAAAGTCCTTAAATATTACCCCACCCTCCAGAAAAGAAAATCAATGTATTACCATCAATGGGATTGTTGGGCTATCTCTGTGCCCAAAGCTTAGGTTTCCAGATTTTGGGTCAATAAAAAGAAGTTAAGTTTCAGTGCTACAGTAACTGATTCATTTAACTAAGGCTAAGTATCTATACTATAAATTTCTACATTCAGACTACTTACCAGAGACCTTTTATAGTCAGTGGAGAGAAATACTTTCTGCAAAAACTAAACCCAAACCTTAAATTTCTGTTCTTCTAAAGGATATCTTTAGATTAAATTGTGTGAGTTGCACTCCGAAAGGGAGTAAAGTGGGATGAGGATGACCAGAGAGGTTTTTGTGCTGACACTGAAAACTGTAGACCATGAGACATGGAGTAATACTTTGAAAACAAATAAGTTAAAATTTTAATGATTGTTTAAACCGAACCTCAGTTCTTATTTCTGTGAAACACTGTTGTGAGCATCAGCTATTTTGGCCATATTTGGAACGTGCACTGTACTTTGCATGCCTTAAAATTGAAAGCTGGCATCCTACAAAACATACAAACTACAGGTGATGTGGCAGGCCAGATACGGTCCTGATACAAAGGAAATAAAACTTTCACCTTGGAGTTTGTTCCAGGGCCATAAAACAACCTGATCTTTTGGAAGTATAAATACACAGAGATCAGATTTGTGGACGTGTTGGGGGATGGGATGGCTTTGGCAGCATGGGAACACCTAGCACAGAGGATTTAACGCTCTTGGCTCCTGGACAGTTTGTGAGCAAAGTCAGAAAGTGACATAATTTCTCTCCTCCCCCAGTTTATATGTGCAGACCATAAAAACTGTAAATCATCTCAGCCTAGACAGTGTGCTTACCTGGGTCATAGAAATTTACATAAAAAAACATGGTGTCATTTTTTCTGAATATAATTTCTATTTTTTTGTCAAGGGATCCTACTGGAGGCTATAGAGACAACACACTAGATTTTAAATAATTCTCTCAGAAAAGAGCCAGAATACACTGTTTTTTTTACATTTTAAGTGTAAGGTAAAAAGTGATTACACTGAAAATCTTATGACATACATCTCATTTCTTTTCCTGAATATTTTTTACCAGCCTGGATATTGCAAAAATAAATGATGACATCTGGTCTGAAGTACAGAGGCAATGTAAAGTCTGACTGAACAGAAAACTAGAAATAAGTAGGGCTAGGCTGGATAGAATAGAGCTGCCCTTGATCTATGAAGTCAAAAATTTGTATCATTTCTGCTATCACCTCAGAGTTATGGAAAGATAGCAAGTACAAATATGAACATAGTAGATTTAATCCTTTCCTCTCTGGCCATTTCACACAGCCCCAATGAAAGCTATGATATGATGCCCCTTCTGCACTTTGCTTCAGCATCTCTGGTTCTGGATGTTCGAGACACACTCCCACTCTGGTGGTGCAATAGCTCCAGATACACAGTTTATCAATGTCTCATTTTTTCAATAACAAGAAAATTTAAGTTATTAAAATTTTTATGGGGCTTTTTGCTCTTCAAAATGCTTTTTACAAAGACTTTCTGATATGTTGTTCAGGAGAAAAAAAGCCTTCCAAAACATTACCCACTGACAAATTTGAATTCCTAGCGTGTGTGACGTGAGCAAAGTAAGACTTTATAAAAATCTATAAAGAAATATTTCAGATCCAAATGATTATCTTGTCTCATGAAAAGAGTGCTTGTGTAGCTAATGAAACTGAAATATGTTCATGTTGGAAATGAACATAACAGAAGACTTTTTCCTTTGGCTTACACTGAATTTCAAAGTATTTTACTGAAAGAATCTCAAGGCTGATATTAATAGTGCCAGAAGAAGACTGATTATATACATTAGGAAACATTTAAAACTAAAGTCCTTAATACTAAATACATGCATATGTTCAGTGGGGAAGTAGTTTACTTGGTGTCCTGCTGCAAAACAACCTTCAGTAATACTGTAGTGCATAAAAGCTTGAAGATAAAGCTGCTTAACTTATAAATTCCTCTTTATCTGGAAAATTCCTTTTTATCTTATACATTCCTCTTAAAGGATTTCTTACTTTTTCCTCGTGGATAAGGTTAGATAAGGTAAAAGTCAGGATGCTGAATGGATCCTGGTTCTAACTCAGTGTCCCAATTTCTTTTTGTAACAATACATATAAATTACTTTAAATGTATGGAATTTACAATAAAAATGTTATACTGGGATTTTTTGACCAACTTAAACTTTCCTCATTAGGAGCAATATTTTATGTTACTGTGACACAGAAAATCTTCGTATTCTTAGCTGGACTGAAAAGCCTTAATCCAAATGCTGATGATACATAAAGAATATCAAATTTCTTCTTTCTGATTATTATTTGAGAAAACGACAAGTTCTTCTCTTATTTATTTTTGAATAATAATTGTTTGATTTTTAACAGATATAAATAGACCTTTTTTATCAGATACAAAACAATAGAGTTGATTTGCTTTATCTAAAAGATCTAGTTATGTCGGAATAAATGTCAGTTTAAAAGCATTTGCAAGAATTGAAGTTACAAGAAAGGTAAAAGGAGAAACACTCCAATGATCAGAGACTGTTTTTCTATTCATTGGGAGAAACCACTGTTGACTTTGATAAGAGGCACTTAGAAGAAAAGTATTAAGACAGTGGTGGTGTTAATGTGCTCTCAGATATTTCTTGTAGGCTGCACAGCACCATGGGGAAAAAAAAAGACAAGAATAAAACTGTATCAAGAGAAAGAATGTATTTTCTTTTGCCATTACAGTCTCTATCTGCTAATAAATTGATCATAGTGGGGATTAGAAATAGTAGTTTGTGGGAATATTTATCTGGATCCACCTGAGTACTTTTCATTCCATTCTCCATTATACATCAAAAAAAAAGCCATTCTAAATCACTTTCTGCTTCTCTAAAAAATGGAATGAAACACTTTGCAAGATAAACAATATTAGTATCTTGTCATACCTGTGGATTTTTTATGTGGCTATTTATCTTACTTAATCTTCCTGCAAATGAAGGAATATAGATCCATGAAAAAGAGGTTAGTGTGCTATGCTCTGTGTAAGTTTGTATCATAACATTTATTCTAACAGCAAGTTCTCATTTCTCAAACATATTCAAAGTCAGGGATTTATAACATTTAAAATTGAATTGACACAGCCATTTCCAGCCTATTTCTTGTGACTTCATGAGTGGCCACAACCAGAAAACATTTTAAACATATATTACAGAATTATCTTCTTCAAATAAAATAGTGAGAGGTGAGAAATTCACTGTACTGAAAAGTAATTCTAGAGATAAACAACCCCTCAATGGAAAAGCATTATGAGAAATTTTTATTCTAGTTACCCAAGAGTAGTAGTTTGACTGTCCTGGCTTCCCTCTCTGCATCTTCCTGGAGTTTCTTTTCCAGTTCTCTGGATCTCCTGGCTGACTCCTTGCTCTCTGAACTGGCTCCACTGCCCATCTTGAGAGGTTAAAAATTCTCTTTATGCAGCTGATTTACTTCTAATCAGACCAGTTGCTTTAATTCAGAAAGACAACCATCAGTGCTTAAAGAAAATTTGAAAATCCCATTCGATCTCTCTGGCCAGCCTTCAAATCAAATGGTCCTTTTTCACCTCTCACATGCCCTGGAGATGCTGGAGTCAAGCATTTACATAGGAACACAAAAAGGAAGTGGTATGATGTCATAGAATTAAAGTTATCCATTCAAGATCAAACCAGGGTATGCATACATCTCTCTTCTTCTTCAGGGAGGTTTGGTTTCACTACTCCAAAAAAATGTGCAAAATGTCTAGAAATAGGATTGGAAGTAACTATAGAGTAAAATTTTCAGCTTGTGACGCAGTATGCATGTCCTGAAGCAAAAAATCCCAGTATTTAAAATTTTTGGTTTTCATCTTTCTGAATGGTCATAGCTCCAAATATGTGTATCTATATTTTCAAATGAGAACATTTTAATTTACATAGTAAAGACATTTTTTATTTATCTTTTATTTAGTATTTTTTATTTATTAACTAACATGTGGAATGTTTGCTACATTTTTGTATAATGGCAAGTATGTTTATTTTCTTGGAATACTAAAGGACACCTTTCAGTAATTAGTAATATTTTTGTAATAATTTTGCCTAGACATTCCTTATCAATGTCAGAGTCTGCCATTTTTTTTGAAATGAATTTATTACCAGTTATCAGTTTTGGCTGAAAGCACCACACCTTTCCATATGTAAGAAAGGACACAGGTCAGATTCTCCCACAGATGTAATATTTTCATCTTAGTTTCTTCATAGTACAAAAGTATTATAGAAATGTTTTATGATGGAAATATTACTTGGCATGTGATGTCAGTAGTATATTGAGAAAATATATCTACTGTAATAATGCAGCAGTGAAAAAATGTAGAAGTACTACCTGAACTAAAAGAAAGGATACTTATTTTTTTCCCTTTCTCTTCCGATTAATGATTTAAATTAAATAAATCTCACCATCTCATCAGTGTGAAAGACCATAATTCATTCTAGACTTACACTTATTAACTTTATAAAATATTTTGGGTATATAAAAAAGAATAAACATGAAATTATATTACAATTCTACAATTATTCACTAATACTAGTTAATAATGCTCTAACTTCACAGTAAGTAAATATATAAGGTTCAGCATGAAAATAATTTTTAAGGGCAAAATAAGCATAAGGGTTGTTTTAATTTATGTTAAAAGTATTTTTAGGTGAGAAGACAGATGAGGAAGAGGGCCAGAGGCAAACTCATCCCATCCTAGTGAAAAGAAACTTCCCCACAGCAGAGGTGTGTGGACCTCAGGTGGCACAGGAAGGCAGCTGCTGCTGGCTGGGGAGGATGAGAGTGAGCAGAATAAATATCACCAGCACACCCGTGGGTTCTGAGCTATTGGTGCTGGAGAGGGCTGCCTGCTGAAAAAAGAGAGGTCCTTTGCTGTGCTCATCCCATTCAGCACCGACTGTCTCCTCAGGCTTAATTTTCAGACTGCAGCCTGCAGTAAAGGCACAAAGCTGTGGTTTGTCAGTCTGTCCTTCTGTCAGCAGCACACGAAGCCGTGTGGGGTTCAGCATCCTGGCACTGAGTTGCCTGAAATGAACTATCAGTGCTTGCTAATGGCTGAGTTTTTGCATATCTATTTACAATGCAAGAAAATTCTCTGTTTTGTTGAGCTTATATTCCTACTTTGTTTATTGTTTAAAATAGGCCATCGTAAGATCTTTACAAAGCCCTAGTAGTAACTGATTTGTTTAAAAAATGAAAATAAGCAACTTTGGAAGTGTGATATCAGTGCCAGGTGTCTGTTTATCAGAACTGGAGGCAAGTACAATGGTCTTATAGATTTCAGGGGGTTGACAAGTAAACATTTCTGAAAACTAACAGAACTGCACTTTAGCTGACGTCACAAATCATGGAGAAGAACATTATCTCCAAATTACAGGCCTAATTCACTACTGAGATGTTCTACACATTTACTAGTATAACTCTATTAATTTTTCATTTATTTTTTGCAGTATCAAACTGGCAGAGGGTAAGAGTAAACCATTCAGTTTACTGGATGGGTGTAAACGTATCCTCATTTACATAATTTTTCCTAGATGGAAAATAATGGAAAATCAATGTACATCCCATAATAGAAGTTTCTAAACACTCTCTGTTATTGTGACTATGTACAGGAATTGGCTTTAGATAAGTAGGTATCTAAATCAAGCAGATTGTAAAGAGAATGTGCATAAATAGAGATAAAACCATTTATTTCATAAACATACAGTGTTTATATTATCAATTTTGTTTACTCAGTTCTACCTTCAAACTCTTAATTGTTTACTGAAAAGAAGTCCCACAAGAATCTGTTTCTATTTCTTTTGAGAGTAAACAGGATTCTGTTTAGCTTTAAACATCCTCCTCCTCATCATCATCATCACTAACAATGTTTTGATAGAGGAAATTTCAGCTGATGATTAAGCCAGAACAAATAAGCCATACCTTACAGGGTTCAATTGATTCTAAAATGCTTTTTGATATCTTTTCTTGACCTCTTCTAGGTGTAACAATAAAAACATGGTCTCACCTTGCTTCTCTTCTATTGATTCAACCACCTTTTATTAGGTGTGGAAGTCTTAGAAGGTAAGTCTGGAAAATGCTCTCTTGAAATGAAGTTATGCTTTGTAAATAATATTAGTTTTGGGGCTGGAGTTGTTTCTGGTGATTCACTCTAGGTGGTGCTGATAATATGGAGTGTTCACTAAAGCATTCTGCAGCTGTACAAGCTCTCAGACTGTCTGAGAGGCTGCTTCAAGAGATCTCTTCAGAGATCTCTGAGATGAGGCATTTCGGATTCCAGTTGCGAATTTTTATTTTATATTAAAGTTGTACTGGTGTGGGATTTTTTGGCAAATAATATAGATTGCACTAGTAATAGAGTTCTCAAGTATCTTAAGTTTTCATTTTCATTTTCAGTTTCATCTGAAAGTTGTAAATATGTCCAAGTCAAAGGAAAACGAATAGCTTAGGAAATTCATACCTTTTAAGTTTTGTCTCTTACTTTCTCTTTAGGTCTTTGCTTTTACAATTTGTTCAGACTGGAATTTGGTAATCTTTTCCACTTTTTCACTAGAATGAGTGTTTTGCTTTTTCCTTGATAAAATTTAGTATGACTTGACTGAAAAATGAGGAAGTTTTAGAAAGAATAGATTTCTCTAAATTTAGAAACATTTAGTCCAAATCCTTCAATACACTTCTAAATAAAGGAAGTTCGAAAAATCTTCAGTACAATGCCTTTTACAATCAGAGGAAACTGTTCAGCTCTTTTTTCTGGCTACTGAAATTGTTGCCATGTGCCTCCCAGTTACAAACAGACAACATTCCAGTGGGAAAAAGACCCACTGAAATAGGGACAAACCCATCCAGTCTTTAGTAATTATGCATGGGCAAAGATACCTGCTCAATGACAGATATTTTAGCTTTTGAGACCCGTTGAGAGCCTCATCTCTGTCACTGGGTCACAGGCAGGGGGTCAGAATGTTGGTGGAGCTGAGGCAGTGTCCCCACCCAGGGCTGTGCTGTGTGACCTGGCCAGGCTGGGCTGTCATTGTCACCTGCTGGGGCAGGGCACACGCACAGCCTGAGGCCAAAGGCCAGGGGGGTGTTGGTCCTCCTGGGAGCTTTGCACAGGAGTGTAGGATGGATCCAGAAGAGGTTTCATAATTCAGCAATGAAAAGCCCCAGGAAACTTTTAGTTTGAACTTATTTCTACTTTGAGCTGAGGGCTGGGCTATAGACCACAGAGAAATCCCTCCCAACAAAGACAGTTCCATTGCTTTGTAAGAGAAATTTAAGCTAATTTTACCTTAGGTTTAATTTATAAAGCTTGTCTATGAGTTACTAAGGCCTTAGTTTTTCTCCTTTTTTTAAAAAATTTTTTACCCTCAATATTAACGAAAATATAAAACTTTAACTATTTTCTTTTTATTTGCTCTTCCTCTTCTTAAGCTTTCTGTTTCCCTGGTTCAGGATTTAAATGTGAAAATCAAAGTGAAATCTAAGCTTTCTGTGTTATTTTGGTCCCTCACCCCCCAGTTTTCCATCTCTATCTAGGAAACCTTAGCAGAAGAAAAAAGGAAATCTTGGCCCTTAGGTCTATATTAGTACAGTGATGATACTGTAATATCTGAAAAGTCATTTAGTTCTGTAAGAAAGGTAAAAGGGATAATGTGGACATTCATTTTTACTGCTCACAGAGGTAAAAAAATAAAAAGGAGAAGGATAGAAACATTACAGATGTAAAAATAAATTATTTTAAAAACAATAAAAGTTCCTGCATTTTCAATCCCATCAAACATTTTTTCCTCAAGTGTTGATATGAGCAGCAATATTTTTTCCTTTTTGTGAAAATCTTAGTCTGACTATGACATAGTTGAGCTGTTCTGGCTTCAGTACACTCATTATTGTTCATTCTGTAATTGCAGCTTATGCTGATTCAATGGAATGCAACATTGTGTGAGAAAAGATTATTGAGCACTGGGGGGAACTCTCTGGCTGAGTATTGGTTCAGGTAAGAGCCACTGAGTTCTGACAGGTTCGCCAGTGCTTCAGCTGAAACATTGTCTGTGTTATCAGGAAACCTTTGCCAATTTCTGACAGTAGATGTGTGGCTGAGCTGCTGTGCTCAGATTAAGAACTGGTCATTCCGAAAGTCTGAAACTTGATACATATGTATTTGGCTGACCAGTGGAAAAAAAAACAACATCCAGTGCAAAGCTATAAAAGCCCAAACCCTTCAGTGTCTCTTGAACCAATATTCTTATTCCAGTCTGTGCTTACAAGTTGCCTGGGATATGTTTGACAGAGCAACAGTGGGCTTGGCAATTTCCCCTGACTCCTCACATAAGAACAGCAAATATTTCAGGCTCTGACCTTTCTACAAGGATTAACAAATGATCTTTCTGCTATGGTGAGTTTAATTTTTCTTGTGGCTTATTGCTGATTCAGACAAAAAAATGGAGAAGAACAGTCAGGAGTTAGTGCATTATAAAATGGTTTGAGGTCTTTGAACTCATATATTTCCCACTGGATTGTCTGAGACTCTCTCCTGCTGACTCCTGTAAGAGCTGCACCTGGTATTTTTTACAGGGGAATAAAAGGAAAAAAAGGAAAAAGGAATCTTAATGGGAAAATGGGTGATGTCTGCTATCTTTGATGCAAGGATTAAGTTTCTAGTACAAGGTGAACAGTCAACATGGTATATTAAAAAAAAAAAAAAAAGAGCTTAAAACAATGGGGAAACATTTTGTCAACATCCCACTCTGAACAATTCCAGTTCCCAGAAGAGCCATATATTGACTCATCAAGTCCCATTGTTCCTTGATAGCCAGAAATTAATGAAGAGCACAAGCAAACATAATTCTGATTTCACTTGTAGAACCTTTTAAATAACAAATATTTTAACCTTTGCTTTCAGTGTCAAACAAATGCACAACACAAATTATGGAAAAAATAAAAACATTTTTTCCCAGCAGATGAACATTCCTTCTCTCTTATTTGGCAGACTTTTTCCAACTAAGCAAACTTGTGATTGTGGTCCCCTTATCAGAATACATGTAGCTCTGTACGGACACATCTGTGTAGTGGCTGGATAAAATCTGATTTCTGAATGCTGACAAGGATGTAATTGTGTACTTTCAGAGCTTGGAGTGAATTCCAGGACATCAGCTGCAGTGAACTATTCTGTGTGGAAGGTGTCCACAAAATTTCCATAAGAGCCATTGCCTTATTGCAACAATACCTACAGAAATGACTGTAGAAGAACTGGTTCTGCTGCTGTGCTAAAGCACTTCATCTGAAGAGATCTGTTTTATTCTGCATGGATTCTTATATTACATACTAACGGAAGCTGGCTGACATCTGCTGCATTACATTTGTTCTTTCATTCTCACTCCTGCACATAATAACTAAATAAGATCCTTATTTTGATAGGTTTTTAGAGACGATTTTTAAAACAAATTTTAAAGATTTTTTAGATTTTTAGAAGATTCATTTCATTGTAACTCTGTGTTAAATTTTTTAAAAGATAGACCATGGCACCTAAATGTGGTAAGGCAAAAGGGAGAGATTTCCTAGGAATCTATAATATTGAAATAATTTTGGGAAAACTCTTCTATCTTGCTCAGTGTAATTTCTGAAAGAAAAGTTATTTCTCTAGAGAAGCAAAGTTGCTTATTATTTTTTAGTCTGTAACAATTTTAGCCTCTGATTTAGTCCTATACATTGTCTTTCTCCATGGTCAGATCTCCCTAACTTTTAAAGGTCTTTAACTAGATACCTAAAGTGTTTTCTGTCTTGATGGTAACCCACAATACTATGAGATGGTGACATGACATGCCTTATCCCAAATCACACTGCATGGAGGTAATATTGGGAATTTTAACTCTTAGGGAATTTTAAGGATTAATGATGTTTTTAGTATTCCTCCATTCTAATTATGAAGCAGTGCTCTAATTAATAGAACTCTAGCTGACACTTTCCCTAGAAAAAATATGCATTGTCCTGGGAAGAATTCAAGGGAAAAGGGAAATTATCTCATTCTTCTCAGCTCCCACTCCCCTTAGAGAAATTTTAAAAAGCTGAGCATTTCTTCCTGAGCTAGGCTGGCCTCCACCCCAAAATTTTCCATTATTAGATGGGGAAGGAAAAACAAAAACAAAATGTTTTCATTACTTTCCTGAATGGATTGAGCACAGATCAGACTCCCTGGGTATTTGGGAAGGGACATGCTAAGCACATATGTTAAGGACTACACCCACATTCAATAAATTGATGAGAAAAATGTAAACCTCTGAAACCTCAGGTCTCATAAGAACTGAGGTCAGGACTTAGCTGCAAAGGAAAGGGAAGAACCTACAAGACTAGCCAGACATTTCATAAATGCCAGTAGTGTCTAAGTGTTGTTCCTTAAGAAATCACAGATAGGAGTTGGTCTATGCCTCAGTAAAGGGTAAAAAAGAAATGTAATTGGGTAATTGTAAAATGAAACGTTGAGAGGGGGAACACCACCATAACTTCAGACAGCATATTAGTCTATGGCTTCAGGGATGATGTTTTTTGCCTCTCAAAATCAGACAGTCTTTTTGAGAATTAAATATCCCTCCTGTTTTATTCTCAAAGTTACAAATTTAAGTAGGCCTTCTTGTCTTTTGCAATCTTGTTTTTTTGGCAGCTACAGATATTTTTTGAAAATGTCTCTTTAATTTCTTCCCTTTCTAGCATCTTTCATGTCTCAAAGTTAGCTTTATCTGAGCCTTCCTCTAACTGAAGTGCAGAGCCGTATCTGCCAGTTCTATGTACTATGCCTGTTTCCATATTTGCTTGTTTAAGTAATTTTCTTGTTAGAGATTCTGCAAGGTAAGGCTGCAGGTGTTTAAGACCCTCTGTAGGATAGCTTGAGTTACCTCATGTTGTAGTGTCCAATGTCTGAAATATTTTATTTACTAAATCTGTTATGGTAGCACTTTCATAGGTTGCAGGGTGACATTTTCTTCAGAAGCCACTGCAGTGTCTGTCTCTTATTTTAATGTGCTGTGCAGCTGGCAAGCTGTGTTACTGATATTTCACACAGCTCTGTCAGGCTATTTATCTGCGTGCCCTCTGCTGCTCCAGAGTCACCCTGATGGAAAATCACCTCTGGGCTGAGCTGCTGGTCGGATGCCAGGCGCTGCCCTGTGTGATTCCAGCTCACATACCTGCCTCGGTCCTGCTGGCTAAGCAGTCCTCACTCGTGCTTCAGTGTGGTGCTCTGCTTGGGTCTTATATTTCATTTGTACCTGCTCTGTTTTGAAATCTCTCTGAAGCACAGATGCCACAGGGTTGGACTCCTGTGTTTGTGATTAAACTTCTCATATGTATGTATTCAAACCCATACTCTCCAGATTTCCCCCTTACAGTTAAACTGTTCCTTATGGACATGGTTCAGCAATGCATGCTGCTTTTCCACATGACCTGCTCTCACAGATTATCTTGTGGCATGTGACAGGAAGAAACACACCTTCTTACTCAGTATTTGCCCCCTGCCCTCAGTTATATGCTGAATTTATGGACATTAGCTATATAGTCAACTCAAGAATGCCTGACCATTTTCCTGGAACTGAATTCTCTGTGCTTGTATGGCTTAGGATAGTCCTAAAAAAGAATTTGATGTGCTTATGACATTCCCTGAACAATTCATACACTTGGCCAGACAAAATTGGCACAACTGAAGGCAGATTGCTTACAACCTGTCTGCTTGGAAGAGTGACAGTTTATTAATAGACTGGACTATCATAATTGTTCTCAGTTCCTATAGGTGTGAGTCACACGTTCTGGAGCTGACATGGCACTTCTGTTCAGATGGCTGCACCATCCTATTTACTTAACAGTACCATCAATCCTGACCCGTGCGTGTAGAAGGCAATGCTCACGTGACTCAGGAGCACAAAACTCAATCAACAAAGTTGTCCTTCAGTGTTCTGTGGGCATCTGGCAGCTCCCTTCTGCTGAAACCCTAGGTACTATCAAGTGAAAGGCAGAACTGCCTATTTTCCTGTTTTTCCCACCACTTTATTATTCTTCTCTGGCTTGTGGAGAATCTTCAAGGTTAACACCTGGAAAGTCCTTTGATCAGGAGAGAACAGGCAATGATGTGATCCCTGATAATCTGTTAAAGTTATTGGCCTGTCTGTAGTCTGTAGAATGCAGAACCAGCACTTTTTGCTCAAGACTCTGATCAGCCTCCTGCTCAGCATCATCCTGTATCATCATCTTGGGAAATATGTTCCTACACAGCAAGGGTAAATTGTAAAATTGTCTTGCCAAAGTGAGACAGAGTTTGGAGAAGGGTCTGGGTCACAAGTCTATGGAGGAGCAGCTGATGGAGCTGGGGCTGATTGTTCTGGAGAAAAAGAGACTCGAGGGAAAATATCACTCTCTATAACTGCCTGAAAGGTAGTTGTAAACAGATGGAGGTAGGTCTCTTCCAGGTAAAAAATGTCTGGACAAGAGAAAATGGCCTCAAGCTTCACTATGGGAGGTTTATATGTGTATGTCATATAAACTGTAAATCACTTCAACTCTGAATTCTAGATATGTTACTTATTCATTTCAATAAAGAAAAATGTGTTATAAGTATTTCCAAATACATGATTTTGAACAAAAATTTTGCACACACAGTGTCCCGTCAAACAAAACTCAGAATTCTCTACCACATGACAAACAATAATAAACTATTTATCTTTTTGGTTCTTGATGAACATTAAACAGAATTCACACCTCTTTCATGGTAAAGACACACATATATATGAGATTGACATATATAATTCAATAAGAGAATATAAATTCTTTCCCTCCCCCTCTCTCTCTTTAATTCATCCTTTCTTTCTCTCTTCCCTTTCACCCTACTCCTTTATTAAAAACATACTGTTGTGTTCTTATACAGTAGGTCAGGCACTAACATGCCAATTTGTGTAACTTACTGATAAAACTGAGAGGTTTTGCAGTTTTTGTGCATATGTAATGATTTAATGCTCACTTTTATGTTACGTATACTCTTTATTTACAATTAATTAAAATCATGAATGGTTAATAAAATTTTATTCTGTCACTGCTGTTACAATCTCGAAATGTATATTTTGACATGAGTTGCAACTGTATGCTGATGCCTACAGTGTACAAGCCTACATCTGGACAAGTCATTTTCAGTCATTTTTATAGGCAATAAAAAATAATAGACACTTCCACAGCTCAGTTTTCCCTCATACTTGTAGTATGCAGTGCAGAGGTCTCATCTTTTGCTGCCAAAAACCTTCAGCATGAATACTAAAATCTTTTTGTTTCACTTATATTGTCACAGAAGTTCTGAGCACGTTTCTCACCAGAAGAAAATCCTTTGCCTCAGAACTCTCCTGTTTTTTCTCACTGTTCTAAATTCAGCAGCTCTCCAGGGAGAATTTTAATAGTGTCCTTCTCCCATGCAAGTATCTGGTGCAGAAGCTATGGATGAACTGATTTTCTCAAAGTTGTTGGACAACCGACAATGTCAGCAATGTCCAGGAGGACTCCAAGAGTCAAAGGTCAACTTTCCATTTTAGGAAAATACTATGCAAAGATCTTGAAGTTAGGAGCTTTTCCAGACTTCAGTGTATGAACATATCTGACTTGTTACCGGCAGCTGCCTGCAGATGTTACTGGAGGCTGCCTGCAGATGTTACTGGAGGCTGCCTGCAGTGGTTGGTGGCAGCCACACCAGAGACATCCCAATAAACTCCAAGACTTGCCAGACAAAAAAAAAAAAAAAGTCCAAGTGAAATTCATGGGTAGTCCAAAGAAATGTTTGGAAAATTGACAGAAAGTTGTACAATGGCCAAAGCCAGTAATAATTTCCAACATATTGTAATTGAAAAGAAAAGATGTAGTAATTTTATTGATAAAATCATGTGTTTTATTAAAATAGTCCAGTGGTTGATCTATGAACACAAGCTGAAATGGTGACCAAGGGCAATGGAAACAGGGAATGTCCCTGTTTTGACAGCTACATTCATCCATCCCTCTTTGTGTTGACAAGAGATCCTTTGTGTGTAGGGTGGTTGTTTTTTTTTTCCCCTGTTCTTCATGCAATTCAACACATTTAATTTCCCTTTACCAGATTAATTATGTGGTTTAACCATTCATCTAGATGTCACTTTTACCAGGACAGTTTTATGCCAGATGTTATATCTAATTGGTAACTAGGAATGGAATCCATCTTTGGGGTAAATTCTGCCTGCTTCTTTATCTTGCAGTCTGAATAATAAAACATTTGTTCACAACTCACAACTTTCAGGATGAAAAAAACCCAAAACAAACCCAAATCCAAAAAGCCAGACTAACATAAATAAAACAGAACTGTTTCCTCTAGCAGAAAAAGAAATATAAATGAACTACAGAAGCAAAACAAATTGGTTACTGTGTATCTGACTACACTGAATTATGATATACTATAGAAAAACCTCTGTTTTACTATGGGCTGAGTTCTGAATTACTATGAGTCTGTGTGAGTGTACACGGAAATTTCATGTGAAAAAAAGAGACAAGGCTTTAGGAGCAGGAAAATGTTGAAAGCCTCATTTCTTCATATATACTAAGGGCAAGAAGGAAGTGGATATACAGACATCTTCTGAATATGATGCCTGTCTTAGAGTTACAGATCTGTCATAACAGGCATACCTGAAGGGAATTATAGCTGATAATATCCAAGTCAGCATCGTCAAGGAGAGTTCTTCCCAGAAATAACATTATATGGCTGAAACACAAGAGGAGTTTCATAACACAAGGGAAGGTGCTCAGTTTCATCATATTCTTAAAGAAACCTCTTAGGGCCAAGTGCAGAAGCCCATAATGGAGGCAAAACTCCCTGTTACATATTTTACATTAAAAATGTCATGTGCATTTTAGATGAAAATGTTGTGTACATTCACAGTACCACTTTGTAAATAAATACTAGCTGAATGTAATGGGCAACTGACCTCTGTTATGATCTAATTTTTGCAGGAAATACATAGAACTGTATTAAGTTATTATCTAGAGTATTATATGCAATCTGAAAGTATGACCATAAGGTTCTTTTATTTGTAATAGTTTTGACATCTTAGATGTGTTTTTCCATCATTAATTTATAAAGAATATGCTAAGAGGTTATGACGTTTAAGTAACAAACCAAAGAGAAGTTGCATTAGACATTAAAAAAAAATGAGCTTGTGCAAATAGTGGTCATAGTGAACATAAAACAAAAATGATTTTTTTTAAGTTTGGAAGACAAACTAACAAGGAAATGAAGTGTGACCATGCTCATAATAGCCTAAGAATACCAAACATGCATATTCAGGAGAATGGAAATCAAATGTTCAGGTCAGGAAAAAACAAAAAGGTCATAATTTAAAACAGGGAAGGTTTCTATTAGATCTTATGAAAACCTCTTTATTGTAGTATAAGCACTGTAAGATGTTATATATGAAGGCTATGGAAATCATAACCATTATAGTCATGAATCAGACACTGCTATTGCAAATCAAATCCAGTGTATTTATTGTAGAGAGATAGAATGCAACTTTTGAGGCTTTTGAAGTCCTACGCATTTATGTGTAATGTAATAACATTTCATTTCTCTTCTAATTCAAGTGAATCTTAGTGTACCTTCACAAAATTTAGCTATCTCAGTGACTTCTTCCTCAAATAATCTTTTTGGCTATCTACAAGGATTGTTTCTCTTTCCTTTCTGAATAACACACTGAAATATTGTATCATATGGCCTACTGTAGGCCAGATTAGAATTTACTTACTTTAAAGAAAATTACAAGGATTTGAGAAACTCTGTTTAAGCTTAGGCTTTTTTTCTAGACCTTCCAAATACGTAGTCATTAAATGTTTTTACAGGATTTCAGGACTCAAAGGGGACTCCAGAGTAAACAAAACAGTATTAAAAGAAAAAGATAAAAAAGAAAAAGCCACACCTGAAATTAGTCCAGGTTAACTGAGGAATTCCTAGTTTCCTCAGTAGGCAGTTGCTGATTTCATCCCGATTCAAGATGACTCTGACTGGATCAGGCACCCCTTGTGTGATAGGGCTGATCTGGACCTGTGAGGTGAGTCAGAGTGCTCAAATTGGGCAGCAAGGTTCCTGGTGCAATGGTAGGAACCTGTCACCTCCAGGAGGGTGCCTGAACTCTCCAAAGAGGTGTCGAGTATGAAATTTAGCTTAGACTTTTCTACCAACAACAGAAAATGTTAAGAAGGAGATCATAAAGTAGGAGGGCTCTGTAGGCTACTGATTCAGTTCTCTGTAATGCACAGATACTCAAGAATGTACATATTTTTTCTTCATATCTTATACTTGACAATTGCTAAAACCAGAATAAGGATGTTTTCCCCTCTTTTTGAAGAGTTAAACTCACCTTTTAAAGTCTGATTGAGGACGTGAGTTAGGTGGAAATATCCATGGCTGCTCTGATCAAGATTATTTGAAGGATCTCATGGCATAAAATATAAATCTGACCCCATTCAGGGTTACATCATGCTGGACAGTGAATACTGTGATTCTTTTAATTCATCCTAAGATTCTTAATTGTTTTTCAGGTTTCTTATTGGCTCCAAAGTAGGTGATCTGAAACTTATCCTGTGTGTTTTTCATAAGAGCATATAAACTTGCATAAGCCTTATTATCTTAGGAGATATGAATGGATCTTTACTTCAGAAATTCCTAGCATGTTTTAGTTTTTTTAAGGATGTATTCAAGGCTTGAAAACAGTTATTAAGGTAAGGAAATTGTTTAATTACTTTAAGCTGCTTTAACTACTACCTGTTTCCTTCTTTTGTTGAGCACTTAATGAAAACTAGAACATTGCTTAGGTGGTGATAGAAAACACAGGTCTTGGGCTGAAACCTCCTCATATTTAGGGAGATGTGCTCATTTTATTGTTCCTGATCTTCCTTCCCCTCCATCTCTTATTGTTTCACTGATTGATAATTACAAAGAGCCTGCAGAGGGAGTTTTGCAAGACGGGAGCTGTTTAAACAGGATTTCAGGAAGTCCTATGTCTTGTGCTATCCAGCCAGAAATTATATTCATAGTTCAGCACTCAATTTTCCAGTTATGGACTGGCTTGTGCTGCTTTCTACTTGGCTCTACACAGAAAAAGGCCTCATACTCCTTGATGCATTTAAGTGCTCTGGTAACACCAGGCACAAAAGCATGGTTAGTGATGTATGTTGGGTTCCCTAATAACTCAGGGAACGTGATCCCTTACACTGGAGGCAACTAAATGATCAGCAAGACATTTATAAGCATAAATGGATGCCTTCCTTCTAAAAAAGCTTTAAGCAATTCCACTGGCAGTATTTATAAAATGTATAGCTGTACATCTTTTCTGTCCAGCCTCACATGCTGCTCCCATGAACCAGAACATTCTACTGTGTTGTTTTTTCACATGTGCTTAGATGCAGTAGAAATGCACATATTCCTCTGTTCTAATTTTGTATGCATTGGTTCCTTTTCTGTATATTTTCCTCAGTTTCTCTCCCTTAATTTCATGGCATTACACCAGGAAGTGGAGGGATCCAAAGACAAAGCAGGACTGGACAGGGGGCTTCCTGAAGCCCTGTACTGATACTGGATCTGAAATGGGGGACCTGGTGCTTATGAGCATCCAAACATGAGGCTGAAGAGCAGTAAAAAGGAAATAAATAGAGAATTAGCCAGTCCACCCTCTGCAGACTGTGACTCCCTCAGCAGCCTCACTTATGTGAGTTTCCCTTAAGAAGAAGGAGCACAAGGAAAGATAAGAGGTTTAGATCACAGTACCCATGAATGGATAACAGAGAGTGCTGGCCACTTCCTGTTTATCTGTTACTCAAATCACAACAGTTCCATCCCACTCCTGCTGAACTACTACTCATACTCATTCAAATGATTTGAACATTCAAGTAACCATCAAAAATATGTGGTTAACAGAGAATTAATTAATTAATTCTGGAGTTTTGGTGTTTATCTGTGTTCAGACAGAGAAAATCCTAAAAATGTAAGTCAAATTACATGGTGTGCTGGCAGCCCAAAAACCCTACTTTCAATCACAGAAGAGCTACTTCTCTGCCAGGTGATGCTGTTGAGGAATTCAAGGAGTGTAGAATAAACTCATAATAGGTATTGAAAAAAAGAACACAAGGAAATGTGTTAACTTCATTTTTTGTACGCCACTCCACAGGACTTCAGAGTAGCAGTCAAGTCCAATATTTTGCTGTGGTTTTTTAGGCAGCCAAAAGAGAATAAGCCAGCTCTGCAGCTTATATTCCACTAGAGAGCTCCAATGCAGCAGCAGCAGCAGCAGAAGAATTTAAGAATCTATCATCATTCTGGCTAAGAGCTCTCCCCAGCCTCTAGCAGTTTGCTCAGATGCACTCAGCGTGGCGCCCTCCCAGTCAGGGACAATGATGAGGACAAAGGTTACACATGACTAAATTCTTGTCAGGATACACCATGCAGGTCCTCTTAAGGACTTGCAGGGTTTATGTTTGAATAATATGACGAGGATATATGACCACACCTCAAGCCACAGCGTACCAGTATAGCTCCCATCCCCAAACTGAAAAAGTTTGTCTCTCTCTCTTTCTCCTTTTTTTCCTCATTTTACCTATCAGGTTTCTTTTGCCTTAGATGTGAGATTTGAAGCAAAAAAAAAAAAGGTGTTTGTTAGTATTTTTTAAAGCTGAAATCAGAATTTTACTGGACTTTATAACACATATGACTGAAGCTCTAAAATAAAAATACTGTTAAAGTAAAATCACACAGTTCATAAAAAGATCAAAAGAGATAGGAAAGTAAATTCTTTATGCAGACTAGGAATGAACTAGTGAAATCCTTAAGCCAAGTTTTTTGACTTGTTTGGAAATGTACCAAAACAGACACACAAAAACATATCTATAATAAATAAATTGATAAACAAAGTTTTATGTTGGAGTTAGAGTAATAGAAGTGTCTCCCAAAGAAGACAAGAGTCATGTCCTCTAATGGAAACCTGAAATTAAATGAAAAGTCTGAAGCTACCCTTAGACAGGTAAGTGTAATATAATCCTCTAAGGGAGGTTTCAGAGAAAATAAGATTACACTGTCCTCATCTCATGTTGTACTGCATCATCACTTTTGTATGTTCTATAAAGCGCTTCACAGGAAGTGAAATGGATCCATAGGATTAACATTTATTTGTTCTGGAGTCACATTTTTCCTACAAGTTGTCTCTCAATGCCCTCCTAGATTCTAGCCTTACCTGGCACAGCAATTCCTCCCTTTGAATATACGCACCAAAGGCAGAGTAAGCCATGGAACTAATATTGAATTCTGTTACTCTAAGAAATACACCTGATACAAGAGGTTGGCTGGAGCTGGGCAGCTCCCTCTACAAGGAGGGAAAATGTGTCAAGCTGGACTTGCTGGTACTGCTCACTCTCAGAAGACAGGGAAATAAAGGATGATGAGTGAAGCCTGGTGCTGGAGCGAGCTCCTCTTCCCCCTCTCCCCAGCACTGTGCACCAGCCCACCCATCAGAGATAGACAAAACACCTTTGTAAAGCTCCAGTTATCATAAACCATGGCAGGGGACAAGTACAGATGTTTGGGTTTTTTTTATTTCTCTGCTTTTCTAAGCAGCTGCCTACACTGCCCATGGGCAAATCAATCATCAGTAGGTGGGAGTTAATATCCTGTAGAACTGAAGTGTGATTTCTGACTCTGCCTGTTAGAGGGAAGTACAGGGCAATCTGGTTTCTGAGAACAACATCAACAGAAATGGCTGTGGGCAGCCTCTCAAGCTATCATCGATTTATCTCAAGTACAATATATTTCTGGCAAGACAAGTCTCCATTTGAGCTGATTTAGCCTTCTTTATGTCAAGGTTTATTGGTATTAGTCCAATCTGTTGAGTTTCCTTTTGGGAAACTCATCATGTATTTCTATAAAAACGGCAAACCATTGTGTAGCTCCATTTGGAACATTTTGTACTGTGGAAACCCTGCCTAGAACATGTTCCTGCTATACCTCTTTTTAGCAAATGGTTCCCAAAGTGTCTAGACACCTTCTCCTTTCTTGGCTGTGTAAATTATCTTTTTTTTGCCTTCTTTTTCCATTTGTCTCCTTTTTATTTTTTTTTTTTACTTTTTACGCTTTTTATGCTATTGGACATTCAGGTACAATACCTGAGTTTGAGATTTGTTTATGTTATAAGAAGGGGATGTAAGGATTAACAGAGATAAGATGAAAAGTTTGTTGATGTTTGTCTTTGAGCACAGGCACATGCCTCTGACTGCAGAAAGTGGTATTCAGGAATGGTCAATAGGCCCCTATTTCATACACAAATTTATGTTCTTGGTTGATGATTCATTGCTGCACTGAAATAAAACACCACTGCACATTTTTCAGTCACAATGCACTCCCATCCCACTCTTTTAAAACCTAAATGTTTTAGTAGATCTGAGTAATGTAGTCCTGGCCACTGTCAGGGACATGGCTGGTGTCCATAGCCATTCATGCAGGGCTGGAATCCATCCACATTTTCAGAAATGCTTAAAAACCTTTATAAATGTTGAATACACTTTACACACTGACCTTGATTCTTGGAGGCTGTAAACAAAGTCAAGGACTTCCCACAGATGATTATCTGTTGCCTTGGTGGTGCTCCTTTTTATCAGTAAGTGCTGCCTTTAAAATGTTTTTGCCTGTTATGCACAATTGTTGGAGATTGCTCTCTACAAAGTAATGTATTGGGGGAATTTCCTTTAATTTACTAAAGAACATCTCTGGCTATTCCTTATTAGTGTTTTCTAGTTGACATAGTGAATATTTTTATGTACTTCCTCAGAGGCTTTTTGAAAGTCATAATTTCAAATGCCACTTGTCTTAATATTTCATACTACTGTTTCACCTAATCAGTGGCTGCCTCTTCTGCTAGCAACATAATTTCATGTTTAGGTCTTGAGTATTTTTGAGAGAGACTACTTGGTTTTAACTTAGAGAAACACAGTTGCCCTGTTATTTTATTGAGGAACTGCTGTATTATGTTACTACAAACACCATAAAAATGACAAAAGAAATTCATGGACTGTGTTTATATGATGTTTATGTCTAATTTCTAGCAAGTTTTAATGTTCTAGCTGTATAGAAACTGGATTTCAACTAATACAGGATAATAATATCAGCTCATTTATTTGCATAGATTTGTACCATGAAAGCCAGTAAAGTAATTAGAAGTTCCTGGAAAACATAGACACTTTCTGTGAGAATTTAATTTCTTATCAATCTACATTTTGAATGAAAAATGTATATTTGTGTTTATCTTCAAGGTAACTCTGTAACTTTGATGATATTGTGACTACTGACAGGCAGGCTTTTTATAGTGTCTTCTTTTGGATAGATTGTTTAAGAACATTTAAATTTTTGTCTTTGAAGTTAAAATTCCTGAATTTAGCCTTTTAATACTCACTGGACTGAAATTTTGAAACCTTTAGGAGTAACAGATATTGGAGTGTGTAAGGTTATACTTTTTTACCCCTTTAAGTTACCAATTTGAATTGAATTACTTTTCACTACTATGCCTGTAAATTCTTTTTCTACTGCATTGTATTAGCAATGTAGATGCTATGATTTGGTGAAAAAAGGAACAAACTCACTTCAATAAAGCCACTTCCCAGTTATGGTTTACTGTTACCCATGTGGGATGCTGACCTTTTGGTTTACAGAGTGCTGCTCAGTGGAGCTGCTGCTCTCTGTAAATATGACAAGATGCATGTGATCGTGCCTCCTTATCCTCCCTCTGACTCAGCCTTTTGCTGTCCAGAGTCTTCTGTCCAGCGCAAGCAGCAGCTTTTCTCTTCTCACTCATTTTTTTGTCAAAGCAAATGGATCAAAAAGATGTTGAAAGATTTTTTCTCTTTCGAATGGGGGAATATGGAACTTTTCTAGGGGAACACAAAGCTTGGGGAAGGGAATATATTATTGTTATGGGCTTTTAAAATGTTTTCTTAAGACTGAGACAGAGGTTGCTGAAGTTCTTATGCTTTGTCATTTCATTCTAAGCTCTGAAAGCAGCCTTATACAAAATAAAAATAAAAAAAGAAAAGAAGAATTCCTATGACTTGTAATGAAAACAAAAAAAATCCAAGTCAGGAAAGCAAAGTCTGAAAAGATACAGAAAGAAAACATAGCAATGCTTTTCTAAAATAGAAAAACTGGGAGCCTGGTCCAGACTTTTGAATTACTGCTACACCGTATTATTCTACTCACTCCAGGGAATTTATTCCAAATCTACTCTGTATCAGTGTAGAATATCCTTCTGTGCCCTTAACTGTTAAGAAACAAGAATATCAGCGGGCTTGCTTCCATGATGGAGCTGCAAGAGTCGCAGGAGATATTTAATTATCTTTAACATTCTCATGTATATGTAATAAACACAGTCACAGAGCACTCAGTTGTTTCTGTTTTCTCCCTGATTCTCCATAACTAAATGCAACTGTGAATATGAGGAATTTATTACACTATAGGTGGATTTAAGGAGGTTTAAGTTCTTTTTAGTTAATTCTTGCTATCACATGGTCTCACAGATAGTGCTTCAGAGGAGCAGTTACTCTGGTATCCCTGCATTTCCCACAGCTATGGCTCAACAAACCCCATGCACATTACTAGAGCACAGGTCCTTCCCCTGATTGCTCAGTGATTAGGAGCCACTTCCTGCTCTACTTAACTCAAAAATGTGATTACTCTTCAAGATGCAGGAAGGCTCAAATTTAGACACAGTTGGAAACTGCACAATTTTTTTCCCCTCAGTAAAACAATAAGGACAAACTGTTTATACAAATATTGACATGTTGTTCTCAGCAGCACTGCACAAAATGCAGCTGGTCCCTGGCAGTTCTGTGCCACTCCCAGAGGCACAGCTGGAGACTCAGTAAAACCTGTTTCCACCAAGCACTTCACAGACAATCCACTGCTTTAAAGGCCACAGCCATCACCTATTATGTTTTCTTTAAAATAGTAGCCACAGTTCCATTTTGTTGAAAATTTCAGTCAGTGTTCCTTTAAAAAAATACTTATTTTATAATAAAGGCTACTTGTGCAATTGCTGGATTACACATTTCAAAACATCTGACTCAGCAGCAAGCTCTTGTTACATCCCCCTGCAAACAGTGCTTACTGCAGTGCCCCACCACAGCCATTGAAAAATTCATGGAAATATCTCTGTGAAAAGCCTTTGTCAATGGCAGAAGGAAATTCACCATTCTTTAGCCTCACATATTTGATACTCAATAATTCACTTAAACTTTGATTTAGAGTATTTCAGTGTCTGTAGCAGAACATAATCAGCTCTGCCCTCCTTAAACCAAAGAGATCTTTCTGGGCATGTTCCACTATGGCAAACAAGATATCTAAAATCAAACCTTTGCGTACTCTAATTGTGTCACTTTGTAAAGAAAGCAGTGCACTGGATTTTAAAGGACTTTTTTATCAGGAGCAGCTGATAATTTTCTGCTGTAGCAGAACACTGGGAAAATGCTGATGCTAAAAAATGCAAAGCTCTTAAGTTTGCTATCAAGTAGGTGAACAGCTCCAGGCTGCTCATTTGTTGGTGTCCTGCTTTCAGCCTGACTTTTTCTGGCAGTATTTTGAGTTTCTTTTTGCCATAGGAAATTTTTCAGAAGTATAGTATATAGATATTTGAATTATATATCTAAAATTCAATTCTATATATATTTAATCATTCACTTCAATAATGAAAAATGTGTTTTAAGTATTTCTAAATATATTATTTTGACCAAAAGCTGTGCACACACATTTTTTACTGTAACCTGTAAAAAATATCTCTGAATTCCCTGACACATGTGCAGTTGTTGACCAACAATAATAAACAAATATCTTTCTTTTTTGTTCTTGATGAACATAAAACAGAATTCCCACCCCTTACATGGCAAATACACACATAATGAAATTTTCAGAAAATATTCAATAATAGAATGTAAATAGCTTTTTTTCCACATAAATGGTCTCACTTATATATTCCGATTTTTTTTATTATTTTTACTTATATTTTATATTTATTTTCTTATATATTTCTGTAATAAAAATATATTTTTGCATGTATATACAGCTTTAGTATGTTTTTTTATTTTATATTATCAAAATATATTTTGTGTTTACATATAGCTTTATATTTTCCATTTATCTTTGCCATTTACATGATAAAGTAATAGGGATTATGTAATAACAAGAGGCAATATTAGACATGCACCTTATTGCTTAGTAGGTCCACTATTCTTGATAAGCTTAGTTAAATATTAAAAAATATTTATTTTAGATTCTCCTTGCTAGGTTTGTTTCTTCTGACCTGAGATAAAAGAAAGGCATGGACAGCATGTTCTCTGTGCCTCTGTAAAATTTACCAATATCTACTTTTTTCTGCATGTAGCAATATATTTAGTGTCATTCCACTGGAAAAGGTGTAGGAGCACTGGTCACGGAGCAAAAAGAGGGAGTTTGGGGATTTGCTGTCAGTTCTGGCACCAGAAGTTTGGGCTCTGGACTAGGAAGTCCTGGTTGAAGGTGTGACACCCTAATGAGGCTGAGCTGTGATTACCCAACCAACCAACAAACCACGCGGCCCCCAGCACACTGCAAGATGCAGAATTTAATGTGACTCTTCTCAGGGACAGAACAATTATTTGGGCTTCACTAAAACATATTTGGTTTTCATTAAAATGTGTCTTCAAATGTAGGCCACTGGATTAACAAAGAAGTGAAGGTCCAGTGAAGCTGGACATGCTGTTGTCCAGATGCCAGGTTTGAAGCAATCCAGTGCAAGGGCACTGGTGAAGGATAATCACTTTTTGCAGAGTTGCTCTAGGATAGGACAAATTCACAGCAGAAGGCTGAGGTGATACATGAAACAGAAAGGAATGAATGGTGATGAGATTATGACAATATATGGAGACAAATCTACACAGCAGCTGTGCACCACTTTCATGAACTGAAATAAATGTGTAGTCACACTTCACTATCCACAACGTGGCAAGTGTGCTGTAAGACACGGGAACTTTCCTCAAGACTCTATGAGAAAGGAGGCAAGTTAGAAACAGATCTGGTTCCACAAAGCTCTGAGTGGTTTTCATGGCTCCCCTGCACTCATTGTCCCAGCACAGTCTTGGTATGCTGGGTGCTCACTAGCAAGAGCTTCTGCTGAGACAGCACCAAACTGAAAGTTTTTAGTCTGTCTGTAGGATCTATGCATTTTGTAACACAATTCTGACAGAATTAGATGCTCTTAAGGTGAGAACCTCATAAGGTCAAGTCTGAAATGAAATGTGGGCAAATGACATCAAAATTAGTGCAGAAATCCGAATCACAAACCCATGCTCCCGCAGGTGATCTTTAGTAGGAGGGGAAGTTAGTTTGTGCACCCAATCTAAGAAATCTTTAGGTTCTGTTAATGAAAATGTTCTAGTTCTAGTGCACTGTTTTCTTTGAAAAGTTAGAGAATCCAAACAAGCCTATGTTAAGAAAATCTCATTCCCTATGCATGTTCCTAATGTAGAACCAATTAGTCTTTATACAACAAAATTGCATGAACTTCCTTGATAGAATGAAATTTTACCAGCTTTGACTCTCTGACCACAAAAACTACTGGAAAATGTATTTTTAGAGACTAAGGGGAAATATAACTGCAGTCTGAAACTACTTGAGAGGAAAGTGTAAAGTGAAAGCCAAAATCGTCTCAATGGTGGCTGATCTATGAGAAACAAAGAGAGCCAGAGGCTAAACAATTTTGAACAATAAAAAAATCTTTACTTAGTAGGTGTAGGATGATGCAGCGTTGGAAGACTGTGGAGAATTTGTCCTTTGACACTTTCAGAGCACAGCTAGTGAGGGCTGCAGCTGGTGAAACTTTTTAAGCAGGAAGCTGGATGTGAGACCTCTGGACATACCCTTTTCAGCTAACACTTCTGTGAGTACTTTCTCTTGTGGATCTTCATTCAGCTCAAGTTCAAATGAATGTCTATTTACTTGGTTTATTTAAACACGTTAAACTAAAGAAAAGGAGTAGGAATTCACTTCAGGTTTTGTGAGACTGGACTATGACATATCTGACTTCAACTTGCCACTGTTTTTTCACATTGCACTTTGCAATGTGACCCAAGAACACTCTTTGTGCATAAAAATGTACAAAACTCCAACAGTAATGAGAAGGTACTACAAATTCGTAGTGGCAACCTCTCCCTGTTTAAGCCTAAGACAGTTTCACATGCCTAATACTTGTGTGGAAAAAACAAAGTGCATCATTATGAATTACTTTGCTTTATATCCTTACTTATTTCACTTTAGGTTTAGGTTTTGTCTTTTTTTTTTTTTTTGTGTATAAATGCTCTTACTTTCGGATAAGAATTTTAAATGTTTGGGGGACTCTCATTTTTACTAAATCAAACTTTGCCTTCATTATGCAGCTGTATTTCCCCTGATAAATTATTGCTGGGTCAGTTAAAGCCTGAATTCCAGTACACTCGGGCTGAGAAATCTTAGCTAGGATATTAACCATAGCACCATGAGCAGGAGTTCGGCCTTGTGAAAATGATCCTTCAGACAATCATCTACAACATATACAGATATGTTTTTTTGGTTTTTTGGGACTTTAGGGTTCCCTGGGTCAGATAATTTGGATTCAAATCTCTTTCTAGATCTGGACTCTAGCTCAGCAATAAAATGCTGCCCTTTATATGAGCTGTGATAAAAACCATATTTTAATTGACAGTGAGTAGTTTTGAATTTTGAAATGAAGACATGAATTTTTAGAACACGGGTTTCCTTCCATGATATTTCCAGGAACACCTTATCATTTCTGTTTGATGTTAAAGAACCCCACTAGTGTCTGGAATATGTTGCAAACTTAACTATGAGGAGGGTGTAAACTTGCCCATCCAGCTGCCACGTGCCATGTTTAGATATTTGGCATAAATATGCATTTAAAATAATTAGGCAACTCCTATACTTTTACCTTTCTATTTAATCCCTCTCTTTTGCTTCCGGTTTGCTGTATTAGGGAGCATATCCAGCTGGAAACTAACCAAGGAATAAAAAGGGGCTTGGTTGTAATGATCAAGAAGAAGGAACAGTTCCAGGGCTGAGAACAACAAACCTTGTTTGATGAAGAATGCTTAAAATAACACAGGAAAATAAGAAATGAATATTTGAGTCTTTTTGTAGTGCTGAACTGCTTTTCTAGGAGATCTTCTGTTACAAAAGAGAGAGCTCAAGGTTCTCCTTCCTGTGCAGAAACCCTTTCTTTTCCTGAAGCTCATTTTTCAGTTCTGACTTGCAGCAGTCAGTAAGATGTACATCTGCTGAAGGGACACTCTCATCATGCAGGAATGGTGTCCAAGCTGACCACCTGACGTAAATTGTCTCACCACTCCATTAAAAAATGTGTGGCCATCACCATCTAAATGCTTGTAATACACAATTATGGGATGCGTATTACCACTCACTGCTTAGATTAATCCTTTGTGCTGTGGCTTCTTTACATCTATCAGCCCTCAGACTTCATAATTAGAAGTAAACATTCTTATTTTATTCCCTTCAAAAAAATTGTTTTTTTTTGAAAAGTGCAAATTCTCCACTGAGCCTTCAGGATAATATATGATGATAGTAGTAATTAATTAAGCATGCCCTTTCTAAAGATCTCACAGAAGGTTAAAGAGCTTTTGAAAAATTAATCCTTAGAACATTACTGTGACTGAGGGAAGATATAATATATCTATATATTTTTAAAAGTAAAAAAATCAAGCTTTTAGAATAAACCCCTTGTCCAAGGTCCAGGAACAAATTTTGCCTGACTACAGATTTGGAGTTCAACCAGAATCAATGATCTTACCCATTTGGTGCTCATGTCAATAGAAATTAGTTGGGTGAGTTCAGTTAACATAGGGGGCCTGACTTCATAATTTGACCGTAACTTTTCAGAAAACTAGATAAAGATCTGGAAAGAGGCATTCAAGTCTTCCTCTGTGGGCCACAGCCTTGCTCTTTGAGTACAGATAGCTGTAGAACTATGCAATGCATAAAGCTATAAAATTATGCAAATTCAAGAAAGATAATCCTATTTAGCGTGGTTCATCCATCAAGAGAGTTTTGAGTAGTTTGTAACAATATACAGAGAACAAGTTCCTCATGAGAATATGCTGACTGCAATTCTACAAATGTGAATGTAGTGGTTTAGAAAAGTTTGGCCTTCTCTGCTGTGAAGAATGCACTGTATAACAACATTTCTGGTCCTGTTAATGCTTAAAGAAGTCCTGAAGTGAGACTTTTCTTTGGTTTAATTAGCTGTCATGCACAAGTACCAGTGGCTGTTAGTTCTTTTCTGGTTCTAGAAATGTGATATACAGCTATAAACCACCACCGTGGCTATTTGGGTACTTTCTGTCATGGCTCATCTGACTGAAAGCCAACACTAGGTACACCTTCACCCCTAAAAGCAATTTTTGTTTAAGCTTTTATTCTTTTGGTGGTTAAGCCAAGACATCTGAACTATCATCTCTGGGTGAAAGATTTCCTTGACTGCGAATGTAAGTTAGACTTTTCATGTGACTTTTCACTTGTGGCTTTCCTGTCATGACTCTTGCTCATAATGCACAAGCTATTTTTGTGTCTTTTCTGACACTTCCTCTTGCAAATAGTTCTTTGTTCATTTACACTGGAGACTCTGTAATTGAAGCAGATTTCCTTATATGTTCTTAACCTCAAATCTGTCTCCTGAGGGTCCCCATGATGTGGTTGGTACAGCTTCTCTCTTGTGCTTCAACTCTTTGTGATATTGTAAAACAAATTTTGCTATTGAGGTGAATTAGGAGAAAGTCCATGTGTCCTGAAAATAGGATTTGAATGCATCTTAACCCATGGTATGTGCTTGCTGTACTCTCAATATTGGAATTATTTTTTAGCTTTGGAGCTTAGGTCCCATATTTTTTAACAGCACGGGTCAAACAGTCATATTAACAGAGCACAAGATTTAATTGTTTTATCTGTTTAATCTAGCAGAAATTCTGAGATAATCTCCAAGCACTCAAAGTATATTTTAAAACAGGCAGAGTAAAATAATTTATATTGGTATGATTTAAAGTACTTTGGGGGATCACAAATATTATAGTTTATGTATATGGGTAATAACATATATGATATATCTGATATGTTATGAAATTTACACAGTGGCTATGTCAAGCCAGTGAACTTTTCTACCATCCACAAAATATGATGGCTTTGTTTATAAATATTAGTCAATTTTATGCACAAATACTTCTGACTCTCAAAAGTCAAGACAAATTAGGATCAGTGACACTGTTGCAGGAAGTAGAAGATGTACAGCCTCAGTGGTTAAATATTTGTCCTTGATTTATGCAACTTTCTGTTTTAAAACTTAATGTCAAAATGACAAAATTCATGAAAATTCATAAAAAAGTCATTCCACACAGGAGGTCTTGGGGATGCCAACCCCTTAGAAATCATGACATGGATGATTACTGTGTTCCTCCAAGAATTCCAAGGCCTAAGCATTGCCTTAAAAAGTACCAGGTTGCAGATTGCATTTGTGCCTTTGGCTGTAGACATTGGTGGAGTTTATGAAACATGCAAAGGAAAAATCTCAGAAATGAAAACAAAACAAAAAACTCTCAATAAAACAGTGGAGGTTTTCACCTCTGTCCTCTAAAGAGCTGAATCAGGATTTTTGCACCATTTGCCAAGATGATGCTTTGAAGGTAGTGAAGGTCCAGAACACGCAGCCTGGGCATTGTGGAATATTTGGTCCGCACTCTGCAATTCTGGATTACGGAGCATTGTGCTAATTAAAGAATATTTTGTGCAAACATGGTGCAACCAACATTTGTGCAAACTAGGAACATTTAAGGTTTTTTTTCTTAAGGAATAATTATAGTAAGTACTTATTTTTAATTAATGTGACTACACTGCTCTTTCTTTTCTTTTGTTTTTAACTTTTATTATATGTTGCAAGAACTGTTTAAGTCATGCATGCTTTAAGGAAAAAAAAAAAGGATCTTGAGTTCCAGCTCTGTGGAGGGAAAGAGATGGTTTCAGCATTGAATTAAATTAAATGGAAGACTCTAAAAAAGAATGTTATGATGAGACCCTCACATAGGCAAGAAGTTCCCAGTGGCTTTTCCACTCGGTGAACGTACAGAGTAAGAGCCCTGCCTCACTGCCAGGAGTTACAATAGCTCATCCTTACCCACACACAGCACTCACTCCTTTTCCTAGTCCCAGTTACTCTGCTAGCTATACCCAAATATACACATACATATACATATACATATACATATACATATACATATACATATACATATACATATACATATACATATACATATACATATACATATACATATACATATACATATACATATACATATACATATACATATACATATACATATACATATACATATACATATACATATACATATACATATACATATACATATACATATACATATACATATACATATACATATACATATACATATACATATACATATACATATACATATACATATACATATACATATACATATACATATACATATACATATACATATACATATACATATACATATACATATACATATACATATACATATACATATACATATACATATACATATACATATACATATACATATACATATACATATACATATACATATACATATACATATACATATACATATACATATACATATACATATACATATACATATACATATACATATACATATACATATACATATACATATACATATACATATACATATACATATACATATACATATACATATACATATACATATACATATACATATACATATACATATACATATACATATACATATACATATACATATACATATACATATACACATACACATACACATACACATACACATACACATACATATACACAGCTCAACACTAGCAAGAGGTAGAAAATTACACCCAAGAGGATTTGGGAAACAAATCCAGTCATTTAGTAGATTCAGTGAGATTTGGAGGGTAGTCAGTTCACCTTCCCCCTGGACTGTATACAGAGCAGAAGAGGGCTAGTTTCCAAAGATCTGTATTGTTTCTCCAGTATCTTGACTTTCTTCCAAGAGAAAAGAGGGAGATAAATTTAGCTAAGCTAGAGATGATTTAAGTACCTTTAATCACTATTTAGACATTACAAGCATCCTAAAAAAATGCCATTCACCTAATTCTAGGACTCTGTTGATACTGCAAAATAAAAAGGTACAATACCCAAATGAGGAACACTGAGGCTCAGCAGCACTGATTCTCCTATGGGCAGAGTGCTAGAGCTGGCTGGAGTGGTTCAAAACTGTCAAGGAACTGTGAAGTGCTCCACATGGACAGTCAGTGCCCACACTCAGGGCAGCACAGGCCACCCCTGCTTCTCTAAACACAAGCACAGGCTGCCAGTGAACATCCTGAAAGCTGCTGAGGTATAAAGTAGAGCCATGCATGGTGAATCAGATAGAAAAAACCATCAATGCCTTGATCCTTTCAGTGTCCCCTGAGCAGCAAAGATCTGTCATTCAGAGGTAGGTGAGAAAAGGTAAATTGATTCAAGTACTGAAATTGGGGTGATCTGTCCAACAATACCACTTAGGAGGAACTGCCCATGGAGGAGTCCATCCCTGTAGCTGAGAGTTCATAGCTACATATCCTGTGATGAATGAGGAATGTATCTGACGTATAGACCCTTGCTTTGCTTTTCCTCTCTGGATAAATGATGCAGCTTTTCCCTTGTTTGTGTTTTGTATGAACGATGCATAGTTCACACTAGGAATTATGTGAGATGTTAAAAATTATTTCAAAGCCTTGTGACACTTAGGGGAGTTATGAAGGTAGGGAGTTAAGTAACCTGAAAGTGACAGTTAAGAAATCAGCGGAAAATCTGGAACATAATTGGATCTTGCACAGCTTTGGGAAGTCTCTCCTAAAACTGAGCCAATTTTGTACCTTCTTATGTACCTCACACTGGCACTCCCTTCTTTAGTGCTTCTTTCCTTCTTTGATCCTTCTGATGCTTATTTGACATTTCTGGGATCTAAGAATCAGAGTATTGGGCAACAGATATCTCAAAAGCAAGAGGATGACAAGTGGGAGAAGGTGTTCTAGTGAGAAATGTCCAGAGGATTTTTGCACAACAAGGGCCTGAAAGAGCTTCTGGTGATCCTGTCACTATGCTGCATTTTTAATGTCAGTGCTGTATTTTCTGCACACTTCATTCCAAGGGTTGATATCATAGTCAGTTATCTTGGTCAGAAATCCCGCAATCTTTCTTTTCGGGAAAAAAAACTAAGGGAAGCATGACTGTGGGAACTCAGTGATATGCTGAGGTCAGTATAAACAGGTAACAAAATATCACACCAGGAAGGAGACAAAGAGGACAAGGGGACTGGTACTATAATACTAAAGAAGATATGGAAAATAGAAGAAAAATATACTATTGAGCAGAAAATAATTACCTTGGAGAAACACCGATTTCTTTGTAGAAAGAAATCTGAAATCTCAGGGCTGATAGGAAAGGCAATATGAATGGTTATTAGTAAGAGAGTAATAGTTGGGTACAGAAAGAGAATTATTGGTTGCATAGAAAAGGCATCTATTTTAAATTGAAAATCCTTTTACTCTTAAAGGGTAAAATAATAATAGAAAATAGATTGGAAACAATAGATTGGAAAATAAATGGGTAGGAGTTGTTTATAAATTTTAATGGTTTTTGGAATGCTGCCAGAATATTTTCTGAATGCTTCACTCCTTTTTTGTATGAAAGTCTAAATAGGACATAAAATGTAAAATTCATTACAAAAGCCACACTCTCAAAGCTTTCAGATTCTTGACTAATTATAATTGTGTGTCCCTTTGAAAAAAAAACAAACCTGTAAAAGTGAAAAAAATTACTCTGCTATTAAGATACTCGTGTGGCTTGTTTTGTAATTCATATTCAAATAGATATTCAAACAAGTAGGATACTCAACTTTCATTCAACTTTGTTCACAAAGAAACACTTTGTGACTCCATTAATTAATCCACTCAATTTGAATATATCTATCACAGCCTCTGGCGATAGAGATTCTTTATTCACTACATGCATGAAAAGAAGTACACCCACACAACAAATCATCATTGGAGTGCCAAACAATAACAACACCTGAATACAAAACCCATCCTACCAAATATTTGTATCTCACAATTTTGGCTAGCCAAACTACTCTTCAGACTGCCCCAAAATGAAATGAGTTGAAAAACAGGAGAAAAAAAAATATACCTGCAGAAGAAACAAATGGTTTGCTGTGGAACAAGTGAGCAAAAGGGACAAACAAAGCATTTCTGAAGGTCATCTTGCTTTAACTGTCTCCTGTCTACCCTTGGTACTGCAACTCTGCTCCCCAGAGCCATACCATTTCACTCAAAATAGCCAGAAGAGCAACATAACCGAGGAACAGGAAGTATATTTTGTTCAGTTTAATTTCAGGGGTCAAAATTAGTCAGATTCCTTGATATTACATGAAATGACTGCTTTTCATAAGGGTGTAAAAATTAAAGAATGACATTAAACAAAAAATCCCTGGTAACTTCTACTTGAGGCCTGTTGCCCATCTTTTGTACAGTTCTTTGTTCATTTAAGGATTTTTCTTCTTGTGCTTTTCCACTTCAGTTTCTTCAACAATATTTGGTGGATGCCTGATTTAAACAACTTCTTCAAATCGAAGTAGCTGACATGAAGGTTTCCCATGTCCACTGTTGCTTGCTTCTTCAACAAAAATTCTGAGTCATGACTTTCCTTTACAAAAGGGATGTACTTATTAATTCTTCCCTGGGACTTACCTATTTCCTTGAGTTATTAAAGAACAGAGTTCATATCACCTCCCAGCTTCAAATTAACAAAGATATTTTCTGTGTACTAAGACTGATTTCAGATTATGGGGTTAACACTTGCATGTAGACCTGGAAGACTGGATATTCAAAAACATGGTCATACTTACAAAAAATTCAAGCTATTTAACAATTGAAATATAGTTCTTCTCAACTTCAGCTACTTAAATTTCAGGTGAGAAATTAAGAAGAAATGTAAGTAGTCTGAGAAGCAGTTCTTCATATTCTGATATAGGACCAGATTATAAACACAATTTTGATGTTTCCAGACTCCAGAACATGCTGTAGGAGTGTGATTCATTATGCTGGCATATACACCTTTAGTGAATGGGATGAACCTAAACACAGATTATGGATGATGCACACTTGGCAAAAATACTTTCATTTTGTGCAGGAGTCAGGTGGTTAGGAATGCAGAGTTAGGGGCTGGAGAGCAGAGTTCAGTTTCTCTCCCATCCCATCTCATTCCACTCCTTTGCTGTCCAGAACACCACATAGTGGAACAGCAGAGAGGAAAGCAGGACTTAAGCATCATACATCCAACTCAAAATGTATTGAAGACAAGAATCCAAAGTTTCAGAATAGCTGTGAAGGACTTCACCTTGGCAGAAGAAGACATAGTTACTAACAGATGACCAACTATTTTTACCATCTTATCAAACCTTTTCCACTTTCACATTGCTGTTAGTTTCCTTCTCTCTGAATTTTTTTGGTGAAGCTCTTCCTTCCCAGACCTCTGCTCATAGCAGCCATCTTCTTTCACTGAAAAACCATTGAGCTTATGTGTAAAACTTGAGGATTCCTTTTTGTTTGTTTGTTTAATTAAGGTACTGTAGAGATCCATGCTTGTGTGTGTATATTACTCTAATAGTGTTGAAGTACAATAGTTTCCCATTGAATTTGTTAAATCTTGCTTTGTAGCTGGGCCTCTCCTCAGCATATTTTTCTCTTTTTTTCCTCTCTTCCACCTGCAGCCAGCAACACTTAACTATTGTTGAAATATGACCCAGATTGTCAGTATTGCTCATGCAATTTCCTTGATTGTTATTCATCTCCATGAGGGAACCTGACAGACAACACAGCTAGAAGAGATCTGCTCAATAATTGTAACTGCATGTTACTCCAATGTTATTTGCTTTCAATTCTTGATAAAATTACTGTAATAATTTTATCTCACTTTTTAAAGTAGGACAATATTATCTTAATCCGGAATAATGCTGACTGAATTCTAAGCAGTGGATTAATCCTCTATTGTTTTGATTTATTTCTAAGGCCTGAACTATAATAAAAAATGTTTCAAGTCTTTTCTATATTGCATTTCTGACACTCTATGTAAAGTAGAATAATCTAAAAGCTCTTCACAGTGACATGGAATAGTGTAGGATGACATCTATGTGTCCTGTCTCTGATAAGGAATTTTTCGTTTAATCATTTGTGATCATGTTTTCCCAGGTTATGTTTCAATTTGGACAGACTTTGAACACTTTTTATTGTATCCTCTCTCAAATAAATTCCTGGCGCCAGAGTGGATTTTAGGACTTTGCCTTACAATTGATTTTTTTGATGCAAATAAAGTGAGGATGTGTGCAAGTGTATTCATGTGGTATGCTGACTGAACTGGACAAATCCCAACCAGCTATTCACTGCACTGAGTGTTGCACTTACTATTGTAGATTGGAACTTCTATCACAGCTAAAAAAGATCATTTCCTACACAGAAGGACACATACTTCTCAAAGGTGTATTACAGGAGTTTATTATATGAGTTTTGATCTATATAAACAGGGCTTGGATTTTGTTTTGTATAATTTAGCATAGAAATTGCAACTTAAACACCCCCAGATAAAAATTTTAATTTCAGTAATTGCCCAGAGTTCTTGCTGAAGTAAAAAACCACCTCTGCTTCTCTTTACTAATCACATCTGAACACAGAGCAGACTCTTCAACCATAGGTCACATATCTGAGCTTTCAGCTAACTCCAAACATTAATAAAGTACACAGAATAACAAAACAATCTTTTAAAGCCAGTTTTCATTCCCATCAGCTCAGCCTTACTTAGTGCAGTGGTTTCTTCACAGCAGCTGTCAGGAAATCAATCACTGAAAGAAGGTGAGCTGAAGGGGGAGGCAAGGAAAGAAGGTCAGGATCTGCACTCATCAGTCAGAGATGTCTGTTCATCCCAAATTTTCTGTTTAAATGACTCAGGATATGAGGAAAAATGACCAGTGTGGAAACTAAGGAGCAAAATAAGATATAAAATACTGCTAAGCCGTTCAGATATTTTAATTAAACAAACACAATAGGAAGCCTGAAAAAAGTGATGATGACGATGACATGTCATGAAAACAGATACTCCTGGAAGCTCTCATGATATGACAAAACCATAACCTCAATATCCTGTTGATTGACTTGTCCCTTAGCAAAAAACAGGATTTACAATCAAAACCTACCTGAGTCTATATATAATACACGAATACAATCTCACTTCTTCAAGAGCATGCAATCCATTGTATTGTCATAAAAATTATTATGAACTGCCTTGTGGTAATATATCAATGCTCTTGTTTAATAAAGTATAATTAAATGCTTCTTGAAAGCAGTTTTTTGCTATTAGAAGGGCTAATATACTACAGTTCACTACTCGACTGCAGCTACTGCATTTGCAGGTTTGTTTTTCCATCAAGCCTTCAGTTGCTGTTGAATTATTCTTTTTAAATAGGGCATTGTTAAAGCACCTATGTGGTATGAAGTAATTACTGATTTAGGCAGCATTGTAAGTGACAGAATTTGTAATTGCTAGATGGATGATGAAACACCAAAACAACAATGCACAAAACAAAGCAATTGAGAAATGTGTTCTTGGACTTGATCTCATCCTAACGATGCATACAAGGTCAGACCTGTCAGATTCATGATTAAGGGTTGTCTTCCTTGTTTTGTTCACATATTTTTCTGTGCAGAGAAACTCTGTGATGCAGGGGAATCATTACAGGACATTTTTCTTGTAAGAAATGGCTGTTTTGTTCTTGTAATTCACTTACTTTTATTCAGATACTTTTAAAATAATAACTGGTTCCTTTGATGTCACTGATACAGTGCATATTCCAGAACATTTCTTTACTTTTTCTGTTAGATTATTTCCTGAAAATCAGTGAAGGGTTAGAAGAATCAGAAATATCAATTAATTTAAACAGTGTTATTTATAGAACATTTCTTATAACAATTTCCTGCATTTGTGTGTTTAGAAACTGTAGGAAAAGGAGTTCATTTTCAAGGACATTCAGAAGTGGTGTCCAAATGTATTCTGAGTTTAAAAAAAGAGTTGAAACACAAAATCCCCCACTGAAATGTAACAGATCATTAGCAAAACCAAAGGAGGAAATCTGCCTCTCTAGGCACTTTTTGGAAGTCTGTAATAATGTATTTTAAGTAAAAATATATGTCTTATTTGAAAACTCCTGAGACAGTACTGACTCTTGTACTGTCTTGTTATTTCTTTACGAAAAAGCTGTAAAGAAGGGTTTTCTTTCTGAGTATAGCTCTTAAATTAATATCATTGTGCTAGAATTAAGGAAAGAGAAAATATATTTTAAAAATATTAGTTGCCCTCAAGAATTTTTTAATAACAATGTATTCCAATATTTAAAATGCAGCCACTAGAATTCTCCCAAACCAATGATAAATTTTTGCAAAAATTGGACATTTTCAACACCCACAAGCCCATCACATCCTCAGGAATAATAAATTAACCTTGCTAGAATTAGGAGACTGGGTTCACTGCAATATTTTTTCTCTATTTTTTTCTATAGCTCTACTAGTGAGAAACATTTCCTCAGAAATGAAAGGTGAGATGCTCTTGCTAAAGCTTGACTCTGCAGTTGAAAGTCAAACCACCCCAAATATTGTAAGCTTCACGGGGAAATGATGACCCTGTTAAGCAATGCAGGTTTCATAAGAGTCAAAGCTACCTGAAATATTCCTGATGTTTTATTATTTCATGAGTCCACAATACATTGGTTTTTTTTTTTTCCTTCCTATACTGGTATTACATGGCAAGGTTTTGGTAGCCAGGGGGTAAAGGCTGCAAGTGTAGCTTTTCTGACAAGCTGCCAGAAGTTGTCCCCATATCTGGCACGGCCACCTGCAGCCGGCTCCAAGAGGAACCTGTCACTGTCACCTGGCCAAAGCCAGGCCCATCAGAGTTGGTGGTGTCATATCTGTGCAACAGATGGGAGGGACATAGTGAGAATATGTGAGAGAATAACTCTGTAGACTCTGAGGTCAGTGCAGAATAAGGGTGAGGAGGTGCTCCAAATGCTGGAGAAGAGCTTTGCCTGCAGCCCATGATGAAGACTATGATGAGGCAGGATGTCCATCTCCATGTTGGAGAAGTTCATGGAGGACTGCCATGGGAGGGATCCCATGCTGGAGCAGGAAGAGTGTGAAGAGTCCTTCCCTTGCAGAGGAAGGAGTTGGAGAGGCAGCACAGCCCCCATTCAATCCCCCTGTGCCACTGAGAAGGAGGAGGAGGAGGAAGAAGAGTTTGGAGTGAAGCAGAACCCAGAAGAAGGGTGTGTGTAGGAAGTTTGTTTCAGATGTCTTTGTTTCTCATTATCCTACTCTGCCTAATTGACAATAAAGTAAATTGATTTCCCAAAGATTAATCTATTATGCCTGTGATAATAACTGGTGAATGATCTTTCCCTGTCCTCATCTCAAAGCATGAACTTTTCAATGCATTTTCTTCCCCTGTCCAGTTGAGGAGGGGAGTGATAGAGCAACTTGGTGGGCACAGTGTTCATCTAGAGTCAACCTACCACACTTATCTAGGTTTTATTTTTATCTTAGCTATTTTTAGCATCTTTTTGAACCTTTACTTTTCTCCTACTTTCTCTGCACAGCATACTCATACTGAAGAGTTGTTAGTCAATTTGCTGTCAAGTCCCTTGAGTCTCTTCCGATAGTACTTCTTAAGCCTTGTTCTCCACTATTAACATCAGAGTTTCCTTTACCCTTTTACATACTCCTTGGATTTAAAAATTGCCTCCCAGCTTTCCTACAATTAGGTATTGTTTATACGTGTCTGGAACAGAATGATTAAAAGTGAAAAGAGAAGCCAAGTATCTTTGGGCTACTGGCCTCTGAGTAGTCATTCTTGGCACTCATCTGAGTATGACTTGTGCAATGTCAAGATCTGCCTCAGTCCCAGTATGTGTCTTGCTCTTGTGTTCTCACTTTCTGGCATAGCTGCTATTTTTCCCACAATTATTGCCAGAGCCATTAGAGACCAAAAGTGCATCTGTGATTCCAAGTCCTCGCAAAGTGCAAGAAGCATTCTTCTGACATTTTGTTCAGTATCTTCCTAACTTAACAGCCATCAGTTTTTGTTACAACTGCTCACTAGGGCAGCAGGTCCTTGAGCACAAGATACATTCTCAGTCTTCACAGTGGATTTTGCATTCTGATCTTGATTATAATACAAGTATCAGTTGATTTTGAACATAAGCTTTTACTTAGGATCATTTAACTTATTAATTGGAAAGACTGCATATTGCATAAAAGAAAAGTTCAATTATCTTTTTAAGTTTGAAAATTCTGAAATAAAAGAATGTTTATCCAAGATAGAAATAGATTCAATTCTTACAACTGCTCAATTACAGGGGAACACTGCCTCGAGGAAGCAAGAGCAGTCCAGACATTCATGCACCTTATTAAAGGATCCTTTATTTCAGAAGTGTAACAAGCAGATTGGTGAAGCCTTTGTATAAAAGCTTAAGAGTTTTAAATAGTAAATTCATGAATTAAGGTATTAATGTTAATAGTATCCTCTGATGATAGACCTGTGTCCTGATTTTTAAGAACTCCCAAACAGGTGTTCCAAGGAAGCTGTGCTGAAGAACACTTGGGCTAAACTGGAAGCCAATACTTACTCAAAAGACAAGGCATGCTCAGTCTTACATTTTCCTCAGAAGGTTTTACAGACACAGCACTTTTGTTTGGAAAATACAAGTAAGAGGCCAAAGAAATGAAAGCTAATTGAAGTCTCCTGAGATGAAAAACAAACCTTAAGAATCTTTGCAGTAGGAGAGGAGCTAGGCATTGTGAATGTTCTGCTGGGAAGAAGCCAGCTGATTCTGGTGGTAAGAATCCTGAGTTATCTGGCTAAAAACCAGAGAGAAAGTCTTCTTACTTATGTTTTAAGAGATAGCAGAGAACTATCCACCCAAGCAATCTAGATCTAAGGGGTTTGGGTTTCTGTTTGTTTAGGTTTTTTTTAATGACTACAGCAATTGCTACTTGGCAAGACTTAAATAATCTAAAACAACTTTATTTTTCATTGTGTAAACTCTGTGTAAACAAGCACAACACTCATTATTTAACTAACCAGAAATTTCTTATTTTAAAGTTTTTTTGAAAAAGCTAATTTCTCTGTTTTGAGGAAATGGAAATTTAAATTAAAAGGTATCTGATTCTTCAAAGGACAAACAACAATCTTCTTAAATCAGCAATATAAATTTCAAAGCACCCAGTACAATTGGTAACTTCTGAGAATAACAATTTTAGGATTTATGTACATTAGCATATTGCAGTGTTTGGTTTTCAGAAATAGAGCAGAAACATTGTTTTCAGACATGATGAAACTAAAATAATGCATGGAAATAAACAGGATTTATCTCTGAAGATTTAAATTAAGCCGTGGAGGTTCTGCTTTTCCAGTGCCTTATATGTATGTAACTCCATTACTTTAATAATGTAAATACTTTTGGATTCCTTGGCCTGGCTTCTACACTTGAATGGCTCTGAGTATGTCCAGATTCAGTCAGAGAAAGGGACAGCAGCTGTCACCAATTCCAGGCGTGTAGGCAGCAGGCCCAGGCAACAGGACCAGTTAAAAATCCTCCCCTGACATTTGCTTTGCACCACAGGAGTTTCCAGTTTCATCACCTCGACCTGGCACCGCTTCCCCCAGGTTCTGTGGGCACTCTCTGTGAGCACCCAATCACCTGAGTAAACCCGGCAGGGAAGGCTGGCTTTGAACTAGAAATACCCCACTTTGTAGTTTCTAAGCTCATACTAACTTTTAACTTTGGAACATAGAAGGAGTAAGAGAGTATAAATTTCTTTTTACATTTTTATTCATTACTTTGTTAGGCTCCCTATTGACAAGAAGCATGTAGAACACTACTTCCAAAGCTCTAAACTTAATAAATTCTGTGCCACTGTATTTGTTATGTCAGGGGTTGGCCCACCAAACTTTTCACAAACTATTTTGGTTTTTCCCTTGGAATAAATCTTGCTATTCCATTTTTTTACCTGAAGTATCAATTACTCACATAATATACAGCATAATGTTGTTGTAGTTTCTGAAAGGGAGTGTGACATACCCAATATAACCCATTTTTTTCATTTTATTAGAGATACGTTATGACAGATATAACTATCAAATATTTGTTACTGTAATATTTCTCCATTAATATCACTCATCACTGGATGATCTTTCTAGGTTAGCATACTCCTTGTTAAACCTTAATAATGAACTAATTTATATCTTAGTCACTAATTGATTTTGAGTCATAAATGTTTAATTCATGTGATGGCTTCATTACATGTCTCTAAAACCACTTGACACAAACCACTGATTGCAATTCCATTTGCACCCTGTGCTGTGCTCCATGAAGCTAATGTTTCATGCATTGGAAGCACAGAATATTTGAAAAGTTTTAATTGCTAATCAATTATGTTATAAATTAATTTTTACTAATTGAAACATGGTGGAATAAAGAACAGAAAAACAAACAAGAATAAAAACAATTAATTGGGTAGACTATGACAATTTATGTCATGATTGTTTAATAAAGAGTCATATGGGCTCTTTGAACTGTGATGAGCTATACCCTGAGTAAAACCCAGGGAAAATGATCATAGGCTGCTTAAATTCTAGTCATTGTATGAAGTCTCACTAACTACAGTCACTTTTTCAGGACTAAACTCTTTTCAGAGAAATAAATCCCCAAATCTAATAAGTCTGAATTACAAAATGAGGATTAGAACAAGCCAGACAAAGCTTATTATAATTTTGTTTCTTCTTCCTTCTAAGACCTTGTGAGTTTGAGTAGGAGATATTTCTGAAATCGTGAAATTCCTTCAAGAGCTTTGGATTCACTCGATACACACCTGGTATACAATAAACATAAGGTATGGAAGAGGTATGTGAAATAAACATTTCAATTTTGTACATATGGAGTTTTAGGGATAACTGTAAAAGTGGAAATCTGATCATGGATGAATTTGATCATAAGACAGAGAAGATTACATAGAAATAATGTAGCCACATCAAAAAGGTCTGTAGCACCCCAGAAAGCACCCCACTTTAACCTGTACACCAGGTGTGGCAGCGTGCCAAAGAAACAGGTCTGTATTCCTGCCGTGTTCTTCCGGTGAGGAACCTGCATGGCATGAAAAGTATGGCTCTGCAAGGAATCACAACACAGCTTCAAAGGCAGCCACAAGCCCTCACAGCCACATGAATTTCAGTGAGGCACACATGGAATTTTCCAAAGAAAAGGTAGCATTTTGCAGGTTGCTTGCATGGTGGAAAATGGTAATAGGCAAGGTTGCAAGAGGCAAAAAAAGCTCAGCTTGACATTAAGTTTCAGGCAGATACTTTGAAACTGAAACAAGGCACCAGCATGTAAATTCATGTGTACATGAGAGCATGTATAAAGTATTTAGTTGGTCAAAAATGGAATATTATTGACCTCAGAGAAGAAGGCCTTCATATTTTACTAGGTCAGAGGAAAGTAAAATTTCTACAGGAAAATAAGCCCTCATGTTTACTGTTCAAGAAAATATCTTCACACAGGCCTCACCTGCTCATGTGTTAACATATGCCTGTCATGCCAAGACAAATATTATCATTACATGCAGGTGAAGAATCAAAATACCAGGATCTGCTGGGTCTAAATCTCTTTTAGTAGGTTTTTCATAAGGCAAATGTATGGAAGCTGTCTGTTAAGAATGCTGCCGGGAAGCTGTGAAAAACCATCTCCATTTCTGTTGTTTCTGTCTCTTTTAAGGAGATCTACACATGTTACTGGAATGTTCACACATTATTTAGGCATATGTGCCTTAGAACCACAGGCACATTCAACTATAAATATCCTGACAAGTATCAGCTGATAGGTGTCCATGGTGTTTGTTTCACCAGAATGCTTCCTTGGGCACACAGACTTCAGAAAAGATAATGTTCAGTGAGACCTAGAATGTGTAACTACTGTTAAAACACTCTCACATGCAGAAGTATAGCAGGAAAAAAAAGCTTCCCCACTGCAGGAATGTGCAATGCTGACATGAACACACAAGACTTTTAGAGATACTATTCTGATGTGGTCAAGATTTATCCTCTGAGAAGAGGTAGGCAGACAGCCTGGTAGTGAGATTTGGGGAAAGGAGGAGAACTCTGAGCTAGAATTGCAGAGTGAGAAAAGGAATTGTGAGACAGACTGGCAAAAATCTAACTAGAAAACCACTAATAGAGCAGAGTGCAGCATGGTTTCCAGAAACTGGAGGGACTAAGCATTTATGTGTCTCCAATCCTATGGCTGCTACTACCCAGAAAGTCTTGGGAGTGTCCTGCTGAATCCTCTCCAATACCATTTTGAGAATCTGATAAGTGACTATTGTTACTTTTTGCCGAAAACAGAGGAGCCTGACTATAATTATACAGAGGGTGTGTGCTTTGCCACAAACATGCCTGGGGTGTTTCATGTTGTGACGACATGTTTACAATTCTTTAATCTTTATCCTATATAATTTTAAGGATTTTTTTTTTTTTTTCAATCCTAAACACTAACGAGTGCCCTGACTTCTCAAAACATAAGAAAGAGATGAAGGGTACATCCCATTTCCTTTCTAGCCGCTGTGGGTTGGAAGGAAGGGCACAGCACTGGTTTTGGTAGCCCAGTATGCCTGCATTGCCACTGAACCTGCCTGGTGCTGTATTCAGAATGCTCTGAGCTGTTCCCAGCCTCATCTCAGACCCTCTCCCAGCTCTGGCGCAGGTAAGAGGGGGATAATTTTTTTTTTCTTTTTTTCTTTTTATCTTTTCTTTTCTTTTCTTTTCTTTTCTTTTCTTTTCTTTTCTTTTCTTTTCTTTTCTTTTCTTTTCTTTTCTTTTCTTTTCTTTTCTTTTCTTTTCTTTTCTTTTCTTTTCTTTTCTTTTCTTTTCTTTTCTTTTCTTTTCTTTTCTTTTCTTTTCTTTTCTTTTCTTTTCTTTTCTTTTCTTTTCTTTTCTTTTCTTTNGTATGGCTGAAGCTGCTCAGTATTCATTTTCTTAGAAGTGGGAGGACTTCAAAGAGACTTCTGAATAACAGCTGAGCAGAAATAAATAATGGGTAGAAATACTGTGGGCTTTACTGTTCTGAGGCTTTAGGAAGGAACACAAGAATAAAGTGTTAAGTTACCAAACTTAAATTATTATTTATTATTATTTATAATTAGCCTTTTCAGGTAAGACTTCTCTGTGTACCAAAGAACACTCATAAATATGGTTTTCATTTGCAACCAGTTTTTTGATTAACTGGTAATGATGGAAACATATACACCAGAAGAAGAGAAATAGAAGAAAAAAATGTATCAAGGCAGATTGGGGAAAAATAAATGTTAATGCCAAGGAACCAGGACAGAATTGATGGAAAGCAGTAAATTCTGGAAGAGTGGGAAAAAAACCTAAGAGGTAATCCAAAGTAGGAGGAGACAAACTAGGGGAGATGCTTGGTGGAGGAGTGACTGCTGAGATGATAGGGTGGAAGGTGAGAGACACATAGAGCTGGAGGCGGGAGGAAATTCTTGGAGAAGAAAACAGGGGTAAAAGGAAGCACATGAAGAAAGGAAGGCAGAAGTCTGGCAACAAGCTGGAGGCTGCAGCTGTGAAAGGCACAGAGGAAGCAGTCAACAGGACTCCAAGCAGACCAAAGGTACAACAACAGCATTTACATAAGAGGATAGATCAGAAAATATCCAGCTTAATGCAAATTTCAGGACTATTTTTTTTATTCCTACCTTTTCCTTGTCACTTGATTTTCTGTCTTAACTTTAGAGAAGCAGAAATTTCGTAGAAAGCCTGGTTAAGAGGTTTATGCCATAGAGTTTGTACATATGGAGTTTTATAGCACCTGTCATAATGACTCACCTCCAGGGTCCTGATAATAGCTCTGGGACAGCTATAATTTCAATTAAGAAAGCACTTGGCAGACAGGCTGATAACTGTTGCTATTTGCTGTAACTTTCTGCAAGGAGGTCCTCTATAGGCTGTTCAATTAAAAAAATAATACAGTGCTTAATTATTAATAATTTAATAATTTTAGAAAAGTATCAGCCATGCTATGATAAAAGGATTTAGCAAAGATCCAAAAAGACAGGCACTGCCACTTGGTGCAGATGTTTATTTAGACAACCAAGTTCTGTAGCAAAGCCTGTGGAAATGTTAAAAGAGTCCCATGAATTTGAACAGCTGTATTCACCAGCTAGGATCCCTCATCCTGACCAGTCTCTATGCTTTGTGTAAATAAATATAATAAGCTCAAATCTGAAGATTTACCTCTAATATGACATGTATTTACCTGGCTTCCAGTACTTTGAGGGGATTAAATGGGATTAGACTGTGTTTGCAAAGGGTTATTGCAAAGAGCAAAGTCAACTAAACTTGTTCTGGATTGGCATCAGGGACCCGACACGTTGCCTTCAAATGCTGGGCTATTGCAGAGCCTAAAGGGATCAGAGGCAAAGGCTGGTCCCAAAAGGATTTCTTAGAACTGGTCCTTCTTGTAAAGCATAAGTGTGAGAGGGTATTACCTTGGGCTCAGGGGTTTCATAATTCCTCATCACTTGAGACAGCTTACCTACAAGGGAGTTTAAAAGGTCTGTGCAACTTTCTGTGTCTCTTTGTGGCTGATACAAGACCAACCCTGTGGTGAGGCACTGGGCAGCAGGGCTGCTTGGGGTTGCTATAGAAACTCTAATTTTCTGTAAATAAGGAGGTAAGTTTGCTGGCTCTTCTGCACCTCTGCAGTTCCTTGTGGCAAGAGTTGTGAGAGCAGCTCTCCCTCCGTACAGGTACGTGGCCCTGCTCCTGGGCTAGAGGCAGATTCTGAGCACACAGCTGGATATTGTACAAACTTCTTGTAAGAGTATCATGGCACCCCATGCTCCTAACTGCTAGGTATTGGAAGCAAAGAGAGATGTTATTCAGCCTCTATTTCTTGACTGTTTATAAATCCAATAAAGGTCAATTCACTAAAATTTAAGAAGACTAAATATACTAAATAATCAAATTATTTCACTTGCATATCTTGATAATGTGTATACTGCTAATATTTCACTGTACATTGCAATTAGAAATAAGTATATTGAAACTTTAACTGCAACAAATTTATTAGGAATTTGCCATTATCTTGTAGATTAAAAAGATCTATTATATAAGCAACTAAATACATATGTTATTATAAAAATGAGCAGAGATATCGTTTTATGGCTGTATACATTTAATAACCATGATGTAAAAGAACATATGAAAGATACTGTAATAATTATTAATTACTGTATCATTGTTAATTAGAGGATAAAAGCATATATATGCATTTCTGTGCAGTTTTAAAATTATAATTTATGTGCAATAAATATGCTGATGTAACATAAGTTAATTATTATATGGAAGTTCTAAGATCAACCCAATAAACAGCATAATCATATGCTATTTTAGTGATGTATTTGCTTGATAATTGACACAAGAACTATATTTACTCAGTGATTTTTTTTTTAACTTGACAAAAATATCCTACTTCTAAAAAAAGTGTAGTCTGTAGTTGCTTAGTTCTGTTTTTTCTCAAGTGAGACTTCAAAAACATTTATATATTGGCTCAACCAGGAAAATGGTCAGAAATGTAAGGGGTTTGAGTTAAATTACTGTATTTTGGAACTACTTTTTTTTTCTGTAACTGATACTTATATGCATATTTCTGTAACGTTTTCATCTGAAAGAATAATGCCATATCATAGGATTGAAAATCACATGATCTGAGAAGTTCAGGGTATCTATTATTTCCGTCATTAATTTACTGCTAGTTTACAGAAATCACTGGTAGTACCTTTTCTACTGCTTAGTTCTTCGTAGGTCTTAATATTTCTCAATACATCGTGATATTGCACAATTTTTCATAATCTCTTTAGATCTTCAGCTGCTGCCAAGAGATTTCTTGCTGTAAGGGTAATTTCAATTTTCAGTGTTAGGATTTTGGTTTTTTGTCTGTATGTGATTTACGTTTGATTCTTTTATTATGATAATTAAATACTTTCTCAAGAAAAATATGAAAAAAGGAAAAAAAAAATCCTTTTTTATATCACAAGAAGTTTTTTCTCTATTCCAGCCACCAATTCTGATTCCCTAAGTGGAGTTGGAAGCTGCCCTAAGGGTAGCTTCAGTGAAACTTTCTACTCGTGCTGGCCTGATGAGGAGCAGGGCTTTTCCTAGCAGTAGGCTGATGGTTTGGCTTTGGTGTTTGAGGCTGGACTGAAGCCCCAGGGAAGATCTTCTGTACATTGTTCAGACCAAGGACATGTCTCCAGGTCTGGAACATGTAAACTGAAAGAAGGGTGTCAGCCATTTGACAGGTCTTCAAAACTTGAGAAATCATGAAGGAGTTGACCTTAAACTTAGGTCTCCATGACTGGAAAAATCCCCTGTACATATGTCATTCTTATTTATTACATAGACAAAATTACAGTGTAGCTGGTAGGCAAAAAATTAACATAAGGACATCCCAGTCATTCTTCAAAACCACTAACATTGTCTGGGATGACTCATTATGGTGACTATTTCTCAACCAGGTATTGCACTAGTGAAAGATTTTAGAATTACTCCATTATTCTGTGACTTCTGATCTAAGGAGTTTTGCAAGAAATGGAATATATCCAAGTAGGGACAAGATTTATTAAATTTCTCCTGACTTTTAGAAGACGTTTGCTTTAAAATTTTTGTCTCCTGCCATTGGAGCCTCCTCTCTGTGTCCTCCTTGTGATGCCTAAGACAAGTTTTTTCTCAGTAGCATTGCCTTATTACATTTCAGGGCTCAACTCGCTTCAAATAGACCCAGGGGAGTAACAAAGATTGGGAGGAAGAATCTGCTACTGCAGGACACCCAAGATTAGAAGAAATTAAGAAAGTCAGCCTGACAATAATAGAATTGTAAACACTGATGAGCACCAGGACATCCAAGATAAGAAGCCAGCTCAGCACAACTCAGAAATAGTCAAATACTAAACATTGAATATATTAGATAAGTAGAACATATAAAACTTAATAGCATATAAAGAGTCCTTATGGTTTTTACTCAGAGTGATAGCTTTGTGGATTCACCACACAACACTCATCTTTGTACAAATATGAAATAACAAAGCCCTTGGCTCTGTGTGTGATTGAGTCACTGCACTCTGGGTGATGATTCATAATTTTTGGTGTAACATTTAGATTCCAGTGAGAAATGTCTCTAGCATTAATAGACTAACCCAATCCTTTCAGTCAGAGATTTTCATAGCCCTTCATTGTTTCAGACTCACAAGAGGTCTATGTTATAATATTACAGTTTTTGTATTGGATTCTTTTGTGCTAAGTTCCTTCCTATCTGTATTCTGCATTATTTTCACATGAAACCGCAGAAGTGAAAGAATCAGTCTGGTCTATCCCTGTTGCTCTTGAGCTTTCTTCACCTAATCTGCCTGCTAAAATCACTTGGAAACAAATTTTAAAAGTGATTTTGAGGACTGAGAAAAGCAGGAGTTCATGCATGCCGCAATCAGTGAAGAGCTCAAAAGCAGTATCTCCAGGGGAAAAATTCTGAAGCAATTAGTGGGTTTTCCATCACCCATTTTCCCCTTAAAGAACTTCATTACAGTCTGACAGAGGAACACATCAGTGGCAGGAGCCAAATGTATCACACTGTTTCCACTGTACTGCTGCCAAGCTGGCCTGAGCCTTGGTATTTTAGGATGTTTTTCCATATCGTCAGGACACATTGAGACCCACAAGGGACAGCACCTTAGGACCTAACACTTAACAGAGCTGGGAAAGCTACAGCTGGGAGTCTCTGGTGGCTAATCAAGGAGCTACGCAGTGGTTTGAAGAGTCCTTCAAGCTCTTGTGAGGGGAAATAAGGTATTAATGCATGTTGGGGAGGATCTTTGTTTCAGTACGTTGAATAATGCTTGATATGAGTGGTTGGAGTATGACTCAGGGCATGCACTGGCAATCCTTGGAGTCCAACACACCTGCAGTAAAATCTGTGATGTGAGCTGAGCAAAGGAGGGCTATACTACATCTGCAATCTTTGTCCAAAATTTTCATTAATGTCATGTGGTAAATATTTAGAAGTCTTCTTGAATTTCCTATTTGTTTCACAACTTGTATGCATTTACCAGAACTTTGTACAGCTGTTCTGGTACCATCAGTATGGTGCACTGATGTGGAGAGAAAATTAAAGACTTTTTGGGGACTTTGAGTGGAATTGTTCTAATCATTAGATGCTTAACTTAAGTCTGTTGTTTTGATGCTTTGCAGTTAAAAGGGAGACATCAGTACCTCTAAAAGATATTCACTCCCTGGAACTGTTCAAAAAGAAGTAGCTGTATCACTTTGTGATATGGTTTAGTGAACATGGTAGTACTTGGTCAAAGGTTGGACTTGAAGATTTTGGGGGTCTTTTCCAACCCTGATGATGGTATGATTCTATGATTCTATATATTCTTACCTAAGAAAAGATTTCAAGTACTTGGGATGAGTTCATTCATCTCTAGTGAGAAGAAAGGGAAACAATTTGTCTCCCTTAGGCCGGATACCTGCTTTTAGCTGGATAATTTCATTGGTAACAAATATATGTAATTAACTTAAAAAAGAAAAAACAAAACAAAACCATGCCTTTCTTTTATTTTAGAGCTTTATAGATAAGACTGTAAAAAGAAACTGAAGCAACTAAAATATGTTTGTTCTTCCTTTTTATGTGAGATGACCTGACCTATAGAACTCTGTTCTATCCTGTGGCTTTTAAAAAATAAGGTGATACAAAATAGCAGTCAGTGTGAGATGAGACAGAAAAAGTGAACATGAAATCCAGGAGTAATATTAGTTCTGTATTATTATTCTATCATTTGTGTGTTATATATTCATGTTCTTTGTGTGCACTACCTGAAGATTGGCCATATTCACTCTACGATAGCTCTTGCAAAGTGGAAGTAAAGGAAATTGTTGAAGCTGATCTAAGTGGATAGTTCATGTGCTGCTTCTCATGTACTGTGATGATGTGATATACATAATATTTTAATTTCCTTAGGAAATCAAATTAACATTCATGAATACAAAATTTCTTTCCCTACAAAGTAATACCTTGTAGTATTTCCAGTACACATAGAGAGGCAGAAATCTCACCCAGCTGGTGGCATACTGCATATTTTCTTTTTTCTTCTCTAGATGATTCATTTTCATCATTCTCCTTCTCAGTAGAATTAAGGGAACATTGGTGAACATGAGTGTGTTGAAACAGAAAGAGTTATTTGGGGACAGAAGCCATGGGTTCCTTTTTTTTTTTGTGTGTGTGTATGTGTGTGTATGGTTTGTTTTCTTTTGAGGGGGGCAGGTTTAATGATTTAATCTTTCACTACTGAGCAAGGTACAACCCTTCCTGTGGGACTATTCCAGTTCCTGTGAAGAAGCCAGAGGATCACTGAGTAGTGACAATAGGATTTTCAATAGAGACAATAGAAGCCACATAAAATGATGTTAATAGAACAACCTGGATAAACAATAAATTTGTACTTTAACTTACCATGGAAAGGAGGTAAACATAATCCCTCCCAGTTTTGTCTCAAAACCAGGGAGAGTACCCAAAAGCTTATAGAAAATCATGTTTTGGATGCTGAGCATATCAACCTCATTGTTTGCCTCAGGGTTTGGAATTTTAGAACTACAAAGTAGAATTTTTTGGGGTGTTTTTTAACAGTTAATGTCTTTAAAAAGTTCAGAGGGTGCAAAAGCACAAGACAGGACTTTCCTGGAGCTTTCTAATTTGCTTCCTGTTGTCATCTAACATATGCTAACATTTCCACATCTGAAAAGGATTAATGATGTTAACACTGGTTTTTATAAGCTTCATGATAGGCAGTTGAAGAAAAATTCTGAGTGTAATAACTGAGAAACACAGGTATATAAATTCATGCTGTGCTATACTATACAGCAGAAAATTCCCACAGGAATGTGGGAAGGTTCATGTAATCATCTTGAAAATTCAAATTATATTTTTCATAAATGTATGTCTGATGAAATGGATCTTAATATTAAAAAAAAAAAGAAAAAGAAAAGAGAGACCTAACCTATTTAGGAATCTCAGGGCATATAGAAAAGCACCCCAAAGAAAGTGTTTTCCCCAGGGCCAAATGTGAGATCTATGAGATATGTAAAAAAAAAAAAAATATATATAGTTTATGTATATAAAAGCCATGAATAGCACTCTCCCACATTTTCTTGTCAGTGGTAAGTTTTTTCCAGAAAATATATGTGAACTTCATTTGGAAATAACAGCAGCATTTCCCTTTTTTCTGCTTCCTGTAGTTTTCTGTGTCTTCATGAAAAATGTGAGTGTCATTTACTCTGTTTCTCCTTTTTGACAACTTTTCCTCGTGGGACAGTTAGTCTGTTGTTGCACCACTGGGGACTCTAATGAAGTACACAACTGATTTTTTTTTTTGTGTCCTTCCTCTGTTGCTGTGCATCCCTACTTTCTCAACTGCAACTTCAGAGCTCTGATATGAAGCCAGAGGACACAAGACCATTAAATACTTATGGTTTGTTTTAGTTTGTTTTTAAGAAGCAGAAATGACCGACATCCCAAAGTTCACTGCTTCTCTCTCAGCTTCCCATCCTTTTAGCTGATTTCTGCAGTTGACCCAGGCAGTTCTCATTTCACTGCCAAACGCTGCTGCTGGAAGAGATTTTGCTTATGCAGAATGATAGTAGGATATTGTAAATCATAACATTAGGTGATACAAGTCAGCATGCATACGTTGAAAACTGAACATCATTACATCGACAGTAGCAGATTCCAACAAAATAACCCAGTAGATATTTTCCATGTGAAGGGTGCAAACTGACTCCCACACACTGCAAACAGAAAACATGAGCATGGTAGGGAGCATCTCCAGAGGCAGCAGTGCAGGAGGATCCCAAACATCCTCAGGAGACTATCATAGGAGGACATATACAACAAAAGAAATTAATGACAATAAAAGTAGTTCATGGCTAGCACAGTGTGGAGGATTGTCTAACTCTCAGCAGTTAAACATTCCTCTTTAACTAGAAAATAGAGGAAAACAACATTTCTGCACTTTTCAAGGATGAGAAGCTGGAGTTAGTCAGGGTCACAAACTTGCCCTGGCAGTGAGCCTTGCACTGAAAACTGACCAAAAGGTTGTTTTCAAAAAACCAGGCTCACTTTCAGTTTTGCCTTCACTACTAGGAGGTAAAAACTGAAATTCATTAATTTTAATCCACCTTAGATTTACTTAGCAGAAGCAGATTAGAAAAGGCAGTTTCTTCCACAAAAGTTAAGCTTCCAAGTAGAGCAACATAGACAATAACAGGCAGTCAAAACAGACAGAAAATACTAAAGCTGTGAATTGCAAACTATTCAAGGCTATATCATGAAAGTCTGGACCAAAGAATCTATTTTTGGGAATATTTTCTTTCTCACGATTAAGCCATATGAAAGTCATTTCCTCTTGCTGCTGCCAGAAGAATTTTTTAAAACAATCCATTAATTGACTTCACCTGAGATAAAGGGGTATTAATAAAATATTTCTGCAAAACTTACCAAACTGTTATTATTTAGTAGTAGATACTGTGATGGAGTAACATGTTGGTTGATGGAGAAGTTTGTGTAAAAAGAAATGATTTTTAGATACATTCAGGAAAAGAAACTTCTGGGATGATGTTCATTGAACTTCCAATAAAACAGGAAGAGCCTTAGCACTTTGCAAGGAAACATTGTGTCTGATACCTGGAAAAAAAAATCCTATTAAAAATATTCTGAGATTTCCTAATTTTTATTACTTGAAAATACACTATCATGATGAGTAAAATACAAATATGCAGATATGAAAGAAGAAGTGATCATAAACCAACTAAGTTACCCTTTTGTCTCCTTGACCTTTGACTCACTTGGATCAAAACTGGACAAAGATTGCAGTTGCTAAGTATATTACCACGAGATGTAGGTAGTGGCTTTTAGTCAGGCTGCAAAAATAACCCCTTCCCCCAGCAGCAGTACAACTTAACTTTTTCTTCTGGCAAAAAGATAAAGAGGGAACTGACGTCTCTTGGAATATATAAACACTCCCTCACAGCTCACAGCCTATGTGCTTGGTGGGGAGATTTAGCTGCTTGTCTGCTGGTAACTTGATGCAAGTCATGTGCTGAGTACTTGTATGCTCAGCTGAAAAATCAGTCGCCCTTATTCAAGGTGAGTCATATGATACAACATTTAAAATCAGAGGGGTTTCCTCAGGAATACTTTTAAGGTCAGTTGGGTGGAGGCTCTTGAAAGTATTTCTTTTTAGTGCAAAATAAAATTGAAAGATTTTTCAAAGCTGCTTGCAAGAAAAAGTGACATTTTACATGGCTTAGTGAAATGCTCTGTTACTATGATAACAGTGGTTAGTGGTTTATAGTGGTTCAGGATGGCTGGCTTTCCAAATTGCATTCTGTCTTTTGATATTTAATATTCTTGAAAATACAGTTCTGGAGTCATTTGAATTTAAAAGAAATACATATTTTTAGTAATTTTTCTAGCAATTACTATTGCAGTTAAAAAGTTTAAAACTATATTTTCAAATATATAATGAAATTATTGGTCTTTTATAAGGTCTTGCTTTAAGCTGGCATGTACAGAAGTCTAAGTTAAATAGTGAAGAAAGAATTTAATAACATTTTGCTTATCTCCTTCTATACAGTTGCTAATAAATTGTCTTTCAAAGATTTGAATGGACCATTTTCATTGTTAGTAATTAATATTCTTTTAGGGATATTTGAAAAAATATTAAGAAGTCCATACCCAGCAGTCTAGAATGAGGTCAATATTCTTATTTATCTTATAGTCAAAGCTGAGTCTAAGTGATAGAATAGTCTCATAGACCATAGCTAGTTTTGTTATGGTACTTTCTATTCTGCTTAAGGTATATCATTTTCTCTTGAATATAAGTTCCCAGAAAGTGTATTATATTAGAAATTTCTGCCTTACTCTTCATATTTTAAATTCAGTTCTGGTAGATGAGAATACTGTTGTGGCTTCTATATGAACTGAATGTTATGATGTGAGTGCTCTTCACTCACAGTTGTGTAATTTATAATTTGAATTGCATAAATTGGGATGTCTAGACTGCTATTACATTGTGTTTGGTGGGAGAAGGGTGAATATTTTTCAATTTGTTGAAGCTTGGAATAGACACAGGTTGCTAGCAGTCACTTGCTTTCTAGCTGTTTATTGCTAGTGCTCATGAGAGGTGCCTAGTTTGCCTAAAACAAAATGAGATTATTGGAAAAGCTTGCAGGAACTTAGATGGAAATGTATTTGCATGGAAGGTGTATTACTGTGGAATTGGAAAACCTTCAGTATGTAAGTCAAGAAAAAAAGTCTGATGACATCTAAGAGACCGCCTTAAACACTTCTGAAACAACTAATTTTCATTTTAAATTTTAAAATGTGTGTTTCTTCACTGGAAAAAAAATCTGCTTATATTGGGGGGGAAATCAAGTGGAGTTAGATACTTTTCAGAATTTGATCTAGTTGGGAATGTCTATTTTTCCTTAGATTTGCTACAGTATGTAACAGCACTCAGATTTTCAAATCACCACACCACCCACCCAGTTTTACTGTTTACTGCCTTTTACTCTTCTGTCTTTTCCAAACTAAAGATTCTGATCTCAGCCTAGCTACTATGATACCAGATTTGGTCCTAGTTATTTTCCCTGACAAGTTCCTCAAGTCTAATAAATTTCTAACTTATATATGCTTTGAAATTTGTGGTTGAACACCTCCACTACATCAAAAGCCTTTAATGGCTTTGGAGTGGGAATCACATGGAATGACCTGGTGGCAGGTGGACAGGCAGGATGACTTTTATAGTGTAGGGATATTTTTATTTATTTATATAGTAGGGATATTTTTCCAAGACTGCAAAGAGTCTTTTGGTCATTTGGCCTGAAAACATCCAAGAAGAAATTCTTAACATAACAATGGATCTTAAATGTACAGAAATGGACATTTTTAAAGGCAAGGGAGCCATAACCTGCTGCTAGAACAGGAGCAGGAGTTTCCAGTGCAGTTAAAGGGAGGTGTCTGGCTCCAGGTAGAGATGTGACATAATTGTGAGCTTGGGATGACAAGGGAGAACACAACACTGGCCCTCTGACCACGGTACCTAATCTGTTAGAGCATGTTGTATGTCCTTTATGTACAAAAGGATTATTAATATTAATAACTGATTAAGAAAACAGAACACACTGCTCCTATACCCACTTTACTATTTAGAAATTCATGAAGTCCTTCTAGGTCTTTAGTCCTCACATGAGCAAATGTTGAGTTATTCTTCCACTTCATCTTTCTGTTTTCCTTCTCTCTGTATTTGACCTTGAATGTGTAATTAACTCTTAACTAATACCTGCTTTGAAATTGATTTAAAGATGTTCACAACCTGTTAACAGAAATTAGTAAGAATAAAAAGGACATGGACAGTGACACCTAAAACAGAAAAGGGCAGAATATCTGTTAACTGGAGGTCTAAAGCAAATAACCAATTTGCAAATTCTCTGTCTGTGATTAATTCATATTAATAAAGAATAAGTTGCAAATTAGACAGTTTTAAAGATATATTAACATATATTACTAGCAACTCTTATTTTCCAATGACTAATCACAGACATTTTTCTTCTGAGTCTGAATAATATTAAAATTTTAGGTGTTACTTCTTTCAAAGATCAAGTTCTAGTCTTTCTTTAAAAACTCAGATGTTCTCTAAGGCAATTGGGGTTGATGAATTAGCTGATGGCAAGAATGCAGCTCTAAAAGAAAAATCCAGTCGTGCCTTTGTTATGAAGTTGCTGGAGCAAAGTTCTACCTGCTCAGGAGAGGACTGTGGACTGATAGAGATCTGGAAAGACGATCCTTGTGGGTGCCTCCCTTTAGGGGCTGCCTTTCCCACCGAGGTGCTGATGGTCCTTGAGGACTTTTTACTGGCACAAGGCACTGGAAACAGCCAGGGGAGCTCAGACCAGTGGAGTGTAACTCCTGCTTTTGCCTGAGGTGGGAGCCATGGGCATGGCAGGCTGAGAAAAGAGCAGAGCTATCTATAACCTCCTTCTTCAGCAGAGGGAGATTTAAAGATGTCTACATCAGAAATAATATCATTTGAATAATAACAGTGTCAGCTTGCCCTAATGCAACAGAGCCAAAAACAAAAAGCAAAACACTAATGAAAAAAACTTACCAGTTTGTTTAGGCAACTAGAATGAAGAAAGACAATCACACGTAACAAGCAATTAACTTTCCAAAAGTACTTGCAACATTTTTTTTTTTTTTT